>PVKM010001385.1:0-29826 GCA_004027735.1 Carollia perspicillata | reverse complement strand
GGTTCCACCCCTGGCACACAGAGTCCAAACTTAGAAACATTATCCTTTTGCATCTTGGACTAGTGGTTGCCAGGAGAGGGTGTCCACTGTGGATGCAAAAGAGAACTGCTTCCAGATCTTGAATTAAGGAGACGGTGTATATGTCTGGGGAAGTTGCAGTGGGTGGCGGTGGATACACGGACAGGGCACAAACATTGTCAGTGAGATATCACCCCAAACAGAGTTGTTGTAAGTAGAATTTGTTGCTGTCAAACAGACCAAACAGACCAAGCAATCACATGTATGTTCCCATAAGAATACTCACAAAGACATTTTATTAAATGAAAAAAGCCAGATGTATAACAGTTCATGTGATATATTATTATTTGTTTAGAAAGCAGCTGGTGGAAGGAGAATGTATTTAAATCTATGCTAAGATGATCAGAGAATATAACAGGAAGTTCCATAATAAATTCCCTTGGGGGAGAGAGTCTTCCAAGGATAGAAGAGTTAGTTTTCATTGTTTACCATTTTATCATTTTTTAATTTTGTAAACAATGTATATCCATAACTGTTTCAGGTCTATGATAATGGTGATGGTGATGATAGATAGATAGATAGATAGATAGATAGATAGATAGATAGATAGATAGATAGATAGACAGACATAGATAGATTTTGACAGTCAGCAGGATTTCTTTCACTTGCCCCTTCATATCCACATTCCGCTCTTCTGCACCCTGTTCTATGCCCTAAGAAGCAAACCATTAGTATCCAGGTGGGTTTGGCCAATGAGAGTACCAGCAGCAGATTAGAAAACAGGAAAGGAATAGAGTCAGGTTAAAGTACTTATTTAAATTGGCCCCCAGAATTAATCATATAATGTAATTTTAGGTGGCAATATGAAGAAAATAAAACAGTCCAATGGCATGGAGAGTGGTTATTCAAAGTGTGCTGTTAGGTAGAATGGTCCAGAAGGACCCTCTGAAAAGGTAATATTTTCATATTACCTGAAATCAGCATGGAGAGAAAGGACCAGCTATTTGGAATGTCCAAGGAATAAGCGTTGTCAGCATGGAAAAGGACAAGGGTGAAGTTCCTGAGGTGGACACAAGCGCTGAGTGTCCTAAGAATAGAAAGCAGCCTCACATGCTGAGCCCAGCAAGAGAGGGATAGGAGAGGTATCATGGGCTAGACAAGCAGGACCACAGGCAACAGTAGAGTCCATAATTGTATTAAAACTGCAATGGGAAGTCACCAGAATGCATCCATCAGGAACATGACTTGCATTTACATTTATAAAGGATCATTGTCTGCTAAGTGGACAATGAATTGCATGAGGGAGAGAAGTTAAAAGCGATCACAAGAGCGCAGGCCAGAGACAATGATGATAGGACTAGGGTGACAGCAGGGGAGATAGTCACACATGGTCAGGCTCAGGACATTTTGGAGGCAGAGCTGGAAAAATGTACTGATAGAGTCAATGCAGCAGTTTCGGCGTGATGCCAAAAGTCAAGAACAACTCTTTGGGCTTTGGCCTATGCTGAGGTGGAACAGGGTTGCCCTTAACAAAATGGGAAAAGCTCAGGATTGGGGACAGGGAGTAAGTTTTGTTTTGTTCCTGTTAAATGATTTACCCATTACCATAATTTTATGGTTCATCTTTCAGAGTTCTGGGGGAAATATAAATCACATTCTTATTTTTGCAACTCTCCACCCCCCACCCCATAAAGCAAAGAACCAGAAAAATCAAATAATTAAATTTTTCTCCCTTCTATTTTCATGCAAAAGAAACACATGACAAATAAACCAAAGTGGATTTATTAAAAAAGAACTTCCAGCATGTCATAAGGTTGATACAATTTCCGCCTAATTCTCTATACCCACTGTACTCTGCTCTGCCTGTACAGTTGATGGCTGATGGTCCAAGTGGCAGTGGTGATGACCCCGGTCACCAGAGTATTAGAGTGTCTTCTGAGTCATCACAGAGGACTAACTCATGTGCAGTACAAGGGTAATGTTAGGTAGGCACTGCCTTACACATTTTATGCCCTCAGCAGAACCCCAGAATGAACTAAAATGCTTCTTAGAGATGATTAAATCCAATAATTTTTCACACAACTTGGGGGTGACCTCCCAAGAGTTTCAGATGTGTGGGAACTTTGAAAACATCTCACCACCCTCAAAGATACTGAAATGATCCCTGGGATTATTCTTTCCCTTGGCAGCTTCCCCCAACCCAGGGAAAACTACCGTCTGTGATGAAAACTCTTGCCAATGACAGTGTTTCTTACCTGTACCTGCAGAGGCAGAGAGAAGGTTGAGAACCAGGTATCATGTCCAATCCACCAGTGTGAAATCGGAAAAAGTAAAAGACAAAGAAGAAAGTCACTTGCTCATGGTCCTGGGTAAGTCAAGTTCAAAACCTATAATTGAGCCCAGGTCTCCTGGCTATGCCACTTCTTCCAAATCATATTGACTGTTTATAGTAGAACAAATTTTGGAAGAAGTATTTCTTGATTTAGAATTCTTTTGGAAGCAGTAATCCCTGTATGTAATAGTATATATAACTCAGTTAAAGGAAATATTGAATTGATTAGAATGCCCTGTTTTTCTATTCTAAGAGAGAAGTTAATTCACATTTAACTTCTTGCATAAGAAAAAACCTGGAGAGCTATATGCTGAGTGGTGGCATTTCAATATATATTAATCGTTTATCTTTCTTATAGGCTGTATTTACATATAGCAGAATTCTTCCCTCTTAGGTGTACAGTTCTAAAATTTTTGATAAATCTTTTAAAGCATGTAACCCACCATGGTCACCACCTCACAAAGTTCCCTCCTGCTCTTCAATAGTTAACACCACCTTCAGCCCCTAACAGTCATCAATATGATTTTTCTCCCAACAGTTTGCCTTTGCCAGATGTCATGTGAATGAAATCATTCAATAGAGTCTGACTATTGTCACCTGGCAAAATCCATTTGCGATTCATCATTTTGGTGTATGTGTTGGTAAGTCTGTTCCTTTTTTGCTCCTGAGAAGTATCTCCTTGTGTAGATGTACCAGTTTGCTTAACCACTTGCAGTTGGTGGACATTTGGGTCATTTCCATTTGGGAGGCAGTTATAAATAAAACCCCTATAAGTATCTGTGTACAGGTTTTTATGTGGCTGTATGCTTTCCTTTTTCTTTGATAACTATCTGGAGTGGGATTACTGGGTCATACTGAAAGTATATAGTTAACTGTTAAAGAACTGCTAATCTCTTTTTCAAAGTGTCTGTGCTACTTCCCATCCCCACCAAGATACGAGTATATGAGAGTTCCAGTTGCTCCGCATCCTCATTAGGACTAGGTATTATCAGTTTTCCAAATTTTTTTGTCATTTTAATAGTGGGTTATAGTATCCCATTGTGGTTTTGTTTTTTTTTTTAAGATTTTATTTATTTATTTTTAGAGAAAGGAGGAGGGAGGGAGGGAGGGAGAAAGAGAGGGAGAGAAACATAGATGAGCAAGAGAAACATTGATTGATTATCTCTCACACACCCCCAACCAGGGACCTGGCCTGCAACCCAGGCACGTGCTCTGACCAGGAATTTAACTGGTGAGGTTTCTTTCAGGTTGACACTCAACCCACTGAACCACATAGTCAGGGCCCATTGCAGTTTTATTTTGACTAATGATATTGAGAAACTTTTCACTTGCTTATTTGCTACCCATATGTCTTCTTTTATGAAGTGTCTGTTAAAATATTTTGCCTGCCCTGGGCAGTGTGGCTCATTTGGTTAAAGCATTGTCCTGTAAACAGAAGGTTGCAGGTTCAGTTCCTGGTCAGGACACATGCCTAGGTTGCAGTTTCAATCCCAGGACAGGGAGTGTGCTGGAAGCAAACAACTGATGTTTCTCTCTCACATTGATGTTCCTCTCTCTCCCTCTCTCTTCCTCCCTCTCCCTCTCTCCCCCCTGCCCCTCTCTCTCCCACCCACTATTCCTTTTTCTTAGAAGCAATGAAAAAATGTCCATGGGTGAGGGTTGAAAAAAGATAGTTCATTCAATAAATGGTGTTGGGAAACTAGGGCAGATATGTGCAGAAAAATGAAACTAGACCACTTTCTTACATCATAAACAAAAATAAATTCAGAATGGATCAGAATCTGAAATGTTAGACCCCAAACCATGAAAATCCTAGAAGAAAACATAGGCAGCAAAATCTTGGACACTGCTTGTAGAAATTTTTTATTGGGTATATCTCCCCAGACAAGGGAAACAAAAGAAAAAGTAAACAAATGGGACTTCACCAAACTAAAAAGGTTTTGCACAGCAAGGGAAATCATCAATAAAGTAAAAAGACAACCCACAGAATGGGAGAACATATTTGCCAATACATCTGATAAGGGGTTAATATTCACAATTTATAAAGTACTTACAAAACTCAACACCAAAAAAAACCACCCCACAAATGACCCAATTTAAAAAATGGGCCAAGAACCTGAATAGACACTTCTCAAAAGAGGACATACAGATGGCTCATAGACATATGAAAGGATGTTCACTGTCAGTAATCATCAGAGAAATGCAAATTAAAACCACAATGAGATATCATTTCACACCTGTCAGAATGGCTATCATCAATAAATCAACAAACAAGTGCTGGCAAGGATGTGGAGAAAGGGGTACCATTTTGCACTGTTGATGGGAATGCAGATTGGTGCAGCCACTGTGGAAAGTAGTATGGAGATACATCAAAAAATTAAAAAATGGATCTGCCTTTTGACCCAGTGATCTCACTTCTGAGATTATATCCGAAAGAACCCCCAAACACTAATATGAGTGAACATAAGCACCCCTATGTTCATTGCAACATTATTGACAATCAGCAAGGTATGGAAGCAGCTCAAGTGTCCATCAGTAGATAAGTGGCTAAGACAACTATGGGATGTTTACACCATGGAACACCACTCTAAAAAAAAACAATGTTTTACCCTTTACGATAGTATGGATGGACCTGGAATTATGCTAGGTGAAAAAAGCCAGTCAGAGAAAGACAAATACCATGTGATTTCACTCATATGTGGAGTCAAATGAACAAACCGAACTAACAAGGAAAATGGGGACAGAATCATAGATGGAGAGCAGGATGACAGCTCATAGGGGGATGTTAGGAAGTAGAGGGATTGTGCAAAAAAGGAAAATGGACTCACGGACATGGGTAACAGTATGGTGACTGCTGGGGAGAGAAGGGTATAAGGGAAATAAAGGGTAATGGAAAAAATACAATAAAAATTAAATTAAAAAATATTTTGCTGAACTTTTTGTCTTGAGACATTTGTTTCCTTATTATTGACTTTTATGTTCTGTATGCAAGTTCTATATTAGATATATATATATTTCATATATTTTCTCCAAGTCTATGGCTTGCCTCTTCATTTTTTACAGTGCCCTTCAAAGAGTAGAAATTTTTAACTTTTCAATTTGTTTTTAATGTTATGATTTATATTCTTTTTCTCTGAAGAACCTTTGCCTAACTCAAGGTCACAAAGATTCTCTCCTAGAAATTTTACATTTAGATCTATAATACACTTCTAATTAATTTTTGAATCAAATATGCTTTTCCTTTTTAAGTATCTTTGTTAAACTAATCTTTTTCAAAATGGTAAAACATTTCTTGTGTCACTAATATGAAAAAGTCATTGGCCAGTCTACCTTTCATTCCAAGAGAAGTGAAGGCATGAAGTAAAGCTCGGTTCTCTGGAAGGATCCCGGGTTCGTAGAAATTGTATTTATTCTCCAGAGTGCTCATGGCTCAGTGCCAGGCATTTCACATTATTTAAAGACACCGTGTACTGTCTGATCTGGCTTGCTGGTGATTTTCAACACGTGACAAGTCAAAGCGTCCTGTCTCCCAAGTACGGTAATTCCGTAGGCTGTTCCCAGTCCAGCTTGGGTTTCCCAGCACTTACAACCCCCTTACCCATCTGTGGCTGCTCATCCTGGAAAGAGACTTTGAAGATAAAGCATTCATAGTCCTCTAGGTTGTTTGGTCTACAATTTACCTTTACTGTTTTTCAAATAAGTACTATGCACAGAGAATATATACAGAGAAGTGAGAAAGTTAATAAATATCTTATATTTATTTCGATCTGAATTTCCTAGCAAGGGACTTTCAACATAGAAAATTGGTATTCCTTTATAAGTGTTTAATGAAACTCTTGGTGACTAGGTTAAATGTTTGGCTTTAACTTTTCACTGCTCTAGTGACTAGCCTATGTATTACCATCCAAGGCATTGCTTTTCTAAGGTGTACATATAAGCACTCTATTCAGGATCTTCTCATGGGCAGACAAAATATTTATTTTTGCTAATTAAAATGAGGATGGGAGGGTGTGAGAGAGAGAGTAAGTAAGTTAAGGAAAAAGGAAAGCTGTTTGAAAGATTAAGTTATGTGTATAGGGAGATTGAGCTGGAGCTAGGCCTGGAGTGGAAGACAAGTCCCTGATCACTGTAGCTCACTGAGCTATTATCCAGTGCCTCTTGTGGTTAGCTGTGAGGCCCCCCACCAGACAGCAGCCAGCACGCTGCCAACAGCAGAGCACAGCAGGGATGCCTGTCCGTGCCCCAGACTGAGTTCAGCCCTCCTCACCTCCTCCTGTTCCTCACCATGAAGGCAATCCCAGGAGGTTCAGCAGCCCAAGACCCCGCGGCTCCTCCAGGATTGGAGGGTGTGCCCTGGACACCTATGGGAGTAATGATGGCATGAAAAAAAGGGCTCATCCCTGATAAAGAAGCGGCCAGACCAAACGAGCCTGATTGAAAGCTCCTGAGTCAGGGCGGTGTTAGACACAGAGGTCCTGTGACTAGGGACAAGTGGCGCTAACACACATGCTTGTGTATTCACACATGGGGGCCCAGGCAGCCACCACACAGCCTTTGCCTGGGTGACTATGACAGCCTGGCTCACTGGGTACACCACACCAAGAACCACACTGTGGGAAGAGGTGAAATCAGTGCTTCCCAGGAGATTTCCTTAGAAACAAATAGGTAAAGGACCAAGCAAACTTTGAAAGCATACACCTACACTTGTCTTCCAGGAAGGAGAAGGGTGATAGCTGGTAGAAAAATGGAGCCATCGGTTTGGGCAGGAGACGAAAATTCAAGCCCTTCTTCCTGGACAAAAGCTCTCTTGCTTCCTGCTCTCTGTCCACGGACTGGCGTCCAGTGGTTGACTCACACCTCTCACCGCCATGCCTCTATTTTCAGGAGATAGCATCTGATTGCTCCATATGTCTACTCGTAATCAATGCAGGCTAGAAAGGATGGGTGGCATAGCATAAACGTAGCTGGCATAGATTTTATATCTGTGGGTATTGAAGGAATTTCTCAAAGAAAGAGTCAAGGGCTAGGCAGACACCCCAAATGTGCATGTTACACTGTCGTACCATTTGTAATGGTCATGTCACAAATGGCTGCTGTGAGCTCATTGTGTAGTTAGCTATCTTTTCACAGGACTTCCCTCCATCCCTGATTTCCCCAGGCAATTACATTCTTAAACCTCATGACAATCTTGTTGTTTTAGTCTCATTCTTATAAACTGTTGAGATAACTTTGAATCTCCATTTTGTCTTCTATTATTTTTAGCTGTCTCTGTCCATAGTCAGTGCTCAAATAAAGGTTTGATATGAAGCTAAAATTTTGGATGATGTATAGTTTAGGTTTCTAAGCAAGTCGCTGATAAAAATGTATGAGGGAATTAGTTTAAAGATTGCTGTAGCTGGCATTGCTCCATAAGGTAACACTCCTGGTTTTGGGAGATTTGACAAGCTCTAAATCCACCTAATTGTACTATTATCCAGTTCTTCAGCACAAGAATATTTTAGGAGACTTTGTGATCTGTCTGACTGAAAATTATGTTATCTTACTACCTGGCACATCTTAACAGAGGAGAAGTAGGAAGTCTAGTAATTGCCCCAGTGTGACTGAAAAGAAATAAATCTATACACACAAAGTGTTTAGAATAGAGCCAACACAGAGTAAGTCTCCATGTATATCACATTTTTGTTAATACTGCTGGTATTATTTTGATGCAAGTATCAAGGAAATTATCAGTATTTTAAGTGTTGCACACCCACACAAAGGAAAACAAGTACACAACAAAAATAATTGGTAATTACAGAATCGAATAGTTTCAAGTTTGCCATCTCACACAATCCATCCCCAGTTATAGCAATGAGGAAAATTAGTGTCTATTTCTCTGTATGAGGATAGGAATCGGGTCCTTCTATTGTTGTTAACATAGTTGTCTCAAACTGTACCATCCCTCTCCACTTCTTGAGGTTAAGTAATTTTCCCCTCCTTCCTGTAACAGCTCAGACATTCTGCTGGGCTGAGGTTTAAGTATCAACATAGCCTCAGTATAAGATACCAATGAGAAACCGAGAAAACTCTGAGGGTGTCACACTTCTTATTTGACAGATCACACTAGCGGCAATTTTCCTCCACTTCTGGCTCTCGCTTTATATCTGCTCTGTCAAAGGAGCAAGCCCAGCTCCGGCATTTACTCTAAATATCCCCACAACTGTCATCCACCCTGAAAATCCCTGCACTGAGTTCTCCCTCCCAGTCCAGTTCTGCTGTGGGTTCATCTGTATTCCAACAGAACTTTGTTTTCTTTTTCTTCCCTTCCCTCATCCTTTTTAATCCTCTAGTTCAAGCAATTAGCTCTACAAATAATAGCTGCAATCAAGGCCTAGCACACGTGGTAATTTTCCCCTAATAAATCAATCAATTCTTTCCGTGGAGTGTAGTTTTTCCCCCTTACAGTCATTAGAGAATTACAATGCTACTTGAGGATCACCAGCAACTCGAATTAGTCAAGAAATGTCAATCAAACCTACCAGATTGTGCTTTAAAGATGAGAAAAATGGGATAGATTCACAAAGACCTCTTGTCTCAGTATAGGAAGCTTGATAAACCCTTGCTGAATCTCTCTTAGGGAGGCCTTGGAGTATAACGATCCATTTGGAAGAAAACCAAAGTCAGTATTGCCAGTGACAAATTAGACAAAACCCAGAAACTCTCATTTAAAAAAATTAATAATTGAAATAATCAATTGGAATAATTGGAATAGTTGGAATTATTATTGCAAATATATTTGCAATATTTTAACAGATATTTTATAACAGATAACAAGTTAGTATCACAAAGAAAAAAGGAAGAGAAGTAATCTAGCAAAAGGACAAATTTTAATTTCATAACTAGCAAAGACTTTTCTTTTACTTGGAAGGGAACTAAAAGATCATCTGGTCTGTGCGTATCACTGTGCTTCTCAGAGCTGACTTTAGGGCTGGAAGAGAGGGGGCGGGGGAGGGCTCGGTCAGTGCCGGAGCCGCTTGATCCCATCCCCCAGTACAGAAGCTCAATTTTTACCTCTTAATCCACCCAAGTGTTCAACTGAAGAAATGATTTCTGTGGTTAAAAATAATTTGAGAATCACCTATGTAGCCAGGACCACTTTTTCAGGAATGAGTAAAATACATGCCAGAAAAAATTAAAGAATTCTTAGTTTAGTGATGGAGTTGGACCCAGACCCTGGATCACATATTTCTCCCAGTGCTTTCTCCACACCATGCTATGCCGTCTCTTACACAGAAGGGGCAGATCAGGTGAGAATTCCTGTCTTCGGATTTTGACTTTTTTGGTTTTGTGTTTGAATGACTATCAAGAAAAACCAATGAAGCCAAATTAGTGTGAGAAGAGGCATAAATGCTCTATGGAAGCAAAGACACAGCCTGCAATTGCACTCTTTCTCTGTATTCTTTCTAGTCACACTGAAGAATTATATCATCATCCAGAATCTGAAAGGGGTCATGGGGGAGGATGGAAAGGCCTAGTTCCATTTTATGTCACCAAGTGTATTGCTATTAAGACTGCGAGAGGTAAAGATTTCAGTAGCATACTTGGTGAAAACTTGCTGACATTAATGACTCAAATTCTCAGAGACTGCAAGGAAAAAATGGTGTCATCACTGTCATTCAAGACATTTAAGATGAAATTTCAAAAGAAGGCTGTCAGGCATAATGACTGCCAGGTTCTATTATATCATTCCCAGAGGGTGGATCACACACACTACTATGCAGCCTGTGGGTGGTTGATATCGAAGTTTGAAAGGAAGCTGTACAGACAAGAGGTGAGGTGGGCGTAGGACCCGAAGAGGCTGCTTCACAACTGGGAGACATCACCACTGACATTCACATGGTGACTTAGGGTGAATCTATGATCGAGGGTTTGGTCTTTTATTTTGGATATGCAGAAACCTAACCCATCAGGACATTTTGACAAGATCATGCTCTTGGTGCTGAACAGAACCAGGAAACTTTGAGCTATAAATGATCATGTAAATTTATTAATTTACAATGAGAATACCCTTGTCTAGTGACTAGACATTCACGTCTCCTTGCATTCTAACACCAAGGTAGCTGCAAAGCCTAGTTAGTAATCACAGGTCGCTGTGGGAGAGTTGGGTATGAGCCCCGTTTCTCAGCCTTGGCTGCACATTGCAATCATCTGGGTGCTTTTAATACTAAGGCCATACTCTGAAATCAAATAAGCCTAAATCTCAGGAATTATGACCCAGACATCAATAGTTTTAAAATCTCCTGAAATGATTCCATTGAGCAGCCAAGTTGAAGACCCACCCCGTTAGAGCAAAGAGTTTATCCAGGCCACCATGAGTCTTTAGGCCTCATCTTTTCCACATAGGGATCCACACTTGTGTATGTTATAGACAGTAATGTTTTGTTTTGTTTTGTATATTTAAGTTGGCGGCAGATAAAGGCTTGACAATTTTTTAACTTGCCAAGAAAGGACATTAAAAATTAAATTACTGGACTACCGGTCAAAATGGTGATGTAGGAAGACATGGCTTACCTCTTCACACAACCACATCAAATTACAAATAAAATATAGAACAACCATCACTCAGGAACATCAGATATTGAGTTGAATGGAAGTCTGACTACTACAGAATTAAAGAAACCACATCCATTTAGACTGGTAGGAGAGGTGCAGACGTGGAAAGGGCTGGTCCCACACCCACGTGGATAAAAATTCATGAGTGATATCTTGGGTGCTAGGAGTCCTAGATCCACACAAGGCCCCCAGCCCAGGATTCCAGTGCCAGGAAGAAAAGTGCTCACAATTTCTGGCTGCTAAAACCAGGGAGTATTGAGTTGGTTGAGGAGGCTGCTGGAGTCCTAAGCAGCTCCTCTTGGGGAACCCACACACAGACTCACCTCCTCAGACTTGTTCCCTCTGAGCATCAGCACTGGGGTGGCAGCTTGAAGGACACCAGTGGCACACAGGGAGAGACTGAAGGGTCTGGCAGCAGGGCAAGCAGAGGCCATTTTCCCTTTGCTGAGCCCTCCCCTCACAGAGCCTGTAGGCTGATACCATATCTGAGACTCAATCAACCTGGCCAACACTGTGTGAACAACCTTGGAGATCAACAGAGTCTCTACCTCACCCAACTGACAGGCCCACCCAAGCTGCTTTTCCATAAAAATGGTTGGTCTTGGCTCCTAAATCCTATCAGACAAGCAACAGTTGGCTTCATGAGTCCTAGAGGCAGCCAAATTACATTCACAGCTTGGCTTCACCTGGGAATCTCCAAGCCCAGCACAAGTATCAGCCATCTCAGCTTGCTTTACAGCTCAGGCAGGGGTGGCCCCAGGCAAAACACAGGTAAGTGCTGATCCTGGCCTACGTCACCTGGGAAACCCCACACCACACCCAGTACCATGTCAGACCATGTCAGAGAACCACTTTCCTGCCCCTGCATAGCTGATCCTCCATGGAAGGCAGAGGTTGGTGGTCAGTGGTCAAAACCAGTCTTTGCAGCTGACTGGCCTGGGTAAATCCCTCCCATTGATCTGCCAACAGCATCTCAGGCTCAACTACAAGAGGAGGATGTACTCAGCCCACACAAAGGGCACACCTGAGTACCCAGTTTTGGTGAAAGGTCCAGCTGTACTACTTACTGGATCTTACGGGACACCTACTACCTTAGGCCACACTACATGAGGAGTCAAAGCAGCTCTAACTAATACATAGAAACAAACACAGAGAGGCTGCCAAAATGAGGAGACAAAGAAACATGGCCCAAATGAAAGAACAGATCAAAACTCCTGAAAAAGAGCTAAATGAAATGGAGATAAACAATCCATCAGATGTAGAGTTCAGAACCCTGGTTATGAGGATGCTCAAGGAACTTAATGAGGACCTCAGCAGCATAATAAAGACCCAATCAGAAGTTAAGGATACACAAGTTGAAATAAAGAACAATTTACAGGGAAACAACAGTAGAATGGATGAAGCTGAGAATCAAATCAGTGATTTGGAACACGAGGAAGCAAAAAGCAACCACTCAAAACAACAAGAAAAAAGAATTAAAAAAAGTGAGGATAGCATAAACAGCCTCTGGAACAACATTAACTGTTCCAATATTCACCTCATAGTGGTGTCAGATGGAGAAGAGAAAGAGCAAGAAATTGGAAATCTATTTGAAGAAACAGTGAAAGCAAACTTCCTTAATTTGGTGAAGGAAATAGATGTGTAGGGTAAATAGAGTCAGTCTGGCTTCCTCACCCAGTTGTCTGGGTAAATAAGAGAAGCCGTGTTCCCATAACCTTGAATGGACCTGGTAAGTACTGTTCTCATAGCCTTGAGACTGGGTCTGATAAACGGTCCCCATAACATGAAGTGGGCCCACATTTGCAGAATCATGCCATGCTACATAATTTTTTTTGGCTTTTTGCCAGCTTCATTTTTCTTTAGTACTTAAGCAAGTAGGGACTCCTTGCTTGGTGCCAGAACATGTGCTACACAAGGGGACAGGTGACATGCAGTATGCCACATAGAGACATGCAGAGACTTCTCAATACAGACATGAGCAGCTTGCAGCTTGCAGGGACTGCCCACCCTGGAATGAAGGCATGTCAGACACCCCACAGCTCCATGAATATTCTTCTGTCCGTCCAAATACTGTGAACCTGTCAGGCCTTGAACGGTCACAACACAACATGCAAGTCCAGGAAGCAGAGTCTCAATTATGATGGATGCAAAGAGGTCTACTCCAAAACACATCATTATTAAAAGGCCAGAGGTTAAAGTTAAAGAGAGACTCTTAAAAGAAAGAGAAAAGAAGTTAGTTACCAGAAGGTTGCCAGATGGGAGGGGGAGAATGCGTGAAGAGGTGAGGGGATTAAGAATACAAATAGGAGTTACAGAATAGCCATGGGGATGCAAAGGAAAGTATAGGAAATGGAGTAGCTGAAGAACTTATGCTCAGGACCAATGGACACGAACATTGGTGGGGGAATTGCCTGAGGGAGTGGGGGGCACTGGATGGAGGGCACTGGTGGGGGGAAATCAGGACAATTGCAATAGTATAATCAATACAATATAATTTAAAAATTAAATTACCATTATTTAACTCACATTCCTAATTAATCTTGCTGATGACTGTTTTTTGACTCCCTAATGAATTACCTCTGCTTGGACCCTTGCTTTTATGTGGCAAATCCTTAGAACCTTCTATCTGACCACAGTCTCTTCTTCCCCTGACAATGACCTTGTCTTCTTTACAGATTCTGGTACTTCTCAGACTCAGAATGACCTTCCCTTGCTGTTGTCCTGAAGCAGCCAAATGTTTTAATGGAAAGCATTTAGAAACTTAGCTATTTGCACCTGCATCTCTATATTCCTGTTTGCCAGGAAAAACTCAAATCAAATTATCCACTGACACATTGGTTCTAAATCATAGATCTGGGAGAAAAAGAGTTAGGAGGACAAGCCCTGCTGGTTGGTGTAGGACACTTCTCGTCTGTGCAGGACCCAGTTTAGTCCAATATTTTGGCCTGCTACAAAGAATAGTTTTCAAACTCCGTTAATATCCTTTCTACCTCTGCCAAGTCTTCTCTTCCAGTGCACCAAAAAATAAATAAATAAATAAATAACAAAACAGAAACAAAAACAAAGAACCCCCCCAAAACAAAAAAACCCCACAAAAATGAAAACATATGACCTTCTCAAGTTGCTGAAAATTTGCCATAGGAGCCGAGCCTGTTTCTGAAAGTTTCAACTCATCCAATCAGACAAAAAGCTGAGGAAAGGGGAGGCATTTATCAAGTTACATGGAGGACTCCATCTGTTATCTTAGACCTTTGTTACCAAGTGACACGAGAGGAGATACTTGAGGCAGTTTCAAAGAGTTTTATTTTACAGATTCTCAGTCCAAAGATTTCAAATTAGAGAGAAGTAAAAGCAAAAAAGGAGAAAAGCCAACTAAGTGTGATGAAGAAGCCTTCTTCCTGGCATACTACTGACATTTAACCTGGCCAGAGCCTCTGGCGATGATGAAGTCGCCTTTTCAGCTGGGTTCTGTCTGTTCGGCCTCCGTAATAAATGCTGTCAAAGGGGCAGTTGCTTCTCGTCACTCACAAAGGTCTTGGTTTTGAACCTCACCCTCACAAAAGCCACTTCTCATTATGCCAAACCAACAGAAGAAAGTCATTTTTTGCATGGCCGGGATATTGAGCTTCGTGTGTGCCCTTGGAGTCGTGACAGCCCTGGGGACACCTTTATGGATCAAAGCCACCTTTTTCTGCAAAACGGGGGCTCTGCTAGTCAATGCCTCAGGGCAGGAGCTGGACAAGTTCATGGGTGAGATCCAGTACGGGCTTTTCCATGGAGAGGGCGTGAGGCAGTGTGGATTAGGAGCAAGGCCCTTTCGGTTCTCATGTAAGTAGCTATTGCATTTTGTTTTTTTTAATGTCTTAGGAACACTCCTGCAAGGGTTGCAAGAAATTGTTTCTAAGCGCCTTGCCTGTTGTGGGATTTCTTATACAGATATGAACCATTTGAATTACCTAAGACAGTTCTGAGCAACCTCTTCTCCCTAGTTTTAATTATTTTGTTAATTATTTCATCCTTGCTATTTTTTTATAATGACAACATGTAGTTAATGGGTTGCTATGGAGTTATACTTTTTAAAAAGATAAAAAATTAAAATTCTTCTTGGCTATTAATCTTTACATAAGAAATTATGGGTCTTTTAAAAAAGGGAAAGACTTAGAGAAATAGAAAAGCTGTAAGAGATGATTTTTGTTTTGTTCTTTATTAAAAGGTCAGTCAGTGTTGTGGGCTCCTTAACCAGCCCTCATTGCTTTTCTACCTTGTTCATGAATTTGTCTCCTGTCCCTTTTCTGTTATGCTTGCTAGAGCCTCTCCTGATGATAAATATTCTTTTAAACCAATTTGGAGTCACTTGGCTACAGAAATTTAAAGCAATCGGCTTTACTAACTGGGAAAGAAATAGTTACCTATTTAGTATATAAAATTTGCAAGTGACTGACCTTCAAATCAGGTAGACAATTTCCGTCACAATTTTTGTGAAATAGAAGTCTTAACCTCAATATTTATAACCTGTTTATCTTAGGAAGAGAACTTTACAAAATTATCATGTGAATAGGCAACCAATTAAATGAAAATTAATAAGAAGTCATTTGTTATATCTCTCACAACACACATTTAGAAATTATTATTATTTCAAAAGGGCTGATTTGAACAATCTTTCGAAGACACAACCAGTAAATTAGTGCATAAATCACTCTTCAGGAAAGGAGGTTACCAATCGAGGCATTTAAAATGAGTTATTATTTTGTCTGGGTATTTTTTCCTCTAGCATAGGTAGAAGGCTAAATAAATTGAATTTATTATTAATATATGCAGTGTCTAATTAAATTTCAGTGCTGGTCTATTTACATTTCTACAAATTCCTCATATCTTCTTAGCAGTCACTGGATACCAGTCTTTAACTCATAGAGTGAGTTCATAAGTATATGAATTTTCATAGGGCGCCAGAGATTCCTCAAGGAATCTCTGAAGATTAGTCCTCAGTTTTTCAAGAAATTATCATACACTAGATTTCAAGTGGATACCCACTCTTCACTGAATGGCTTCGGTTTATTAAAGTTATAGGACTGTGAGAGTTGCTTATCTTTCATGGGGGAGGGGGCAGAGAACAAAGCAGCATGTCACGCGATTGGCAACTGTATTACAAAATAGAAAAAGGAAAACAGATGAGCGAAATGATTTAACCGTGAGTTACTGGCAGCTTAAAACATGAGTAAACACTTCTCACAAATGAATTTAGACAAAAGCAGGGAGCGTACAGTGAATTTTCTGAGTCTTTGCATTTTCCACACTGAAATGTTTCAAAACAATCATGTTTTCTGAACACGTGCTAGACACTAAGCACTGTGCACATTTTGTCTCATTTAATCCTCGCAGGGCCACATTCCTCTGTGGTTCAACAAAAGGGTTTTCATGGCTGTGTCCTAGGCTTGCCCTGTCTATGATGTTGATCCAATCAGGCGTCCGTCCCCTGGCTTCCTGTGAGGACACACTGAGCTGGTGGGCTTCAGACAATACCCTCACCTACCTCACAGAATTACATTAATCCCCACGAGACTCAACATTTTCCCCTAGCCTCGTTAAGAAAATTTTACATTTGCTTGCTTGTTCTGTGGGGATAGCCGTCGCCATACACCATCCTAGGCATGTTAAAACCTCATTCGTTTCTGAGGCCCAGCAAAGTATGCTTACAGTATAACTTTTTTTCTGCCTAAGCAGCAAAGCATCTGTTTCAATGGAACATGAGAGAAAGTTAGAAAACTGTAGAATAAATGGAACCAATGGACTCCCTAAAAAGCATAATGCTCATTTAAATAAACACCCCCTCTGGGTGTTAAAAAAACTTCCTACTGATGTACCTTAGGACACACTGCGCCCAGTTTACACTCCCCTTGCAATACAGCTTAGTGGTCCATGTCTCACCATTCAAAATGCCATCACCCTGTCCAGGATGTTCCATTAACGTACCCTTGAAGGAAGAGAGCTCTCTGATATCCTTCCTGATACAAAAATATAGCCTTGTCCACACAAGAGAATAACAAGCATAACTCTGTCTTCTCAGTAACAGCTTCCATGTAGCAAAATCCAGAGACATTGAAAAGCTCAGAGTCCAACTTAAAATTAGAGCACAACTCATTTCCCAGAACTTGATTAAGCAAACATTTGGATTTGCACAACCTCCCCAAGTGTAGCAGGAATGGAGAAGGTAACTACTCATCAAAGTATCCGTACGTTTGTGGCCAGTTTTCTTCATGTTGTCATGTCATCACCAGTTAATGTAAATTTATATTTCAATTCTGTTGGATTGCTAAAGGCTACCTGGTTTGCCACACTTTCCACTTAGATCAGCATTGGCCAACAGAAAGGTAATGGAAACCATAAATACAAGCCACATCTGTAATTTCTAATGTTCTAGAAGCCATATTAGGAAAAAAAAGTAAAAGGAAACAAATGAAATTAATTTTAATGACCTAGTTTTCCTTAACCCAAGATGTCCAGAATACTGTCAATTTAACTGTTGATATAAAAAAGTAACGAGATATGTTGCATTCTTTTCTTTGGTGCTAAATCTTTGAAATCTGGTGTGTTTGTTGTACTTAGAGCATATCTCAAGTCAGACCAGCCAAGTTCAAGTGTCAATGAGCCATTTCAAGGTGGCTGATCTCTCATGCTAGAGTGTAAATTTAGATGGAGATATACCCCGAATCTTCATATTCTAAATGATTTTTTGCTGGCTTCTATATAAGTTTATGTGTGTTATTTTTATGTGCAATGCTTTTGTAACTTTTAAAACCCAGATATATGGTGTAACATGAGGATGAAGAATAGACCAGGAAAATAGTTAGGCAGTGTTGTCCTTTTTGTTCCTATTGACTACTCCATCTCTTTTAATTATAACAAGAATCTTCCCTGCCGGCATGCACAAATATGCTGGGAAACTTCTGCCTCGTTTACTCTGGCTGGTTCTCATCCATTTACGGGTCAGTGGTTCATTTTCTAGAGGTCACTAGCATTCATACCTAGCACACAGTTTCATTCATTATAATGAAGAACTGTTTTTCTTTCAAGGCAACACAAGAGGCGGGCTTAATTTTTCCTGATATGTCACCTGTAAAATTTTAATGATAATGTTTAAACTCTAAATATGCCATTGAGACAAAAACTTCCAGTTTTGAACTCAGCGTGTATGGGTAGGTTTCTGTTTTGGTGGTTTGAAACACACTGCACAGCATCATCAAAATATGATACCCAAGCATCATATGGTATCAATCATTCCTAGATATGCTGGTCTCTTCATTGCCAAGACAGTAAAATGAGCTGGTAAAAACATATGGAGTCTTTTTTTGGGGGGGAGGGGAATGGGAAAAATAAAATTTAACCAATCATGTATCACAGCTTGCAACTTCAGTCATACAAAGCATTTTAATTTAATGATTGAAAATTTGTAAAAAGCTTAACAGAGGATTAGCTTCTTTCATATTTTAGATAAGGAGAGATGTTTTTTGGTTTCAGTTTGTTTTTTTTTTAACCAAATAAAGCATATGGTCCAGACTGCAGAGGGAATGTTGAAACTACTTCTATGAGCAAGCCGGTGGCTTCTCAAACATATTTTGGGGTAGAAGAGTTGGGATTCAGGATCTCTGTCACCTCTGACACTGTCTTCATGGGCTCCTGCAAGTGTGACTGTTGTCTCTTGTTAAACCCACCTGCCTGCCCCAGGTGATTTCCTGGTCACCATCCTCACACCCTGCACCATCCCCATCATCCTGCCAAACCATGCAGAGCTGCAAAGTTCTTTGATGTACCTTCTTCTGATATTTGTGCCTGTCTCTCCTCCCTTCCTTAGTGCATGGCCTGTGTGGAAGCAGGAGTGGTGGGGGTAGAATGAAAGACTGCCTGGTGAGAGGGATGAAGAAAGGAAGTGACTTGCATCATCTCACCTGGCATGCTTGGGCCACCTGCCGTTTAGCTGGGGTTCGGACTATCTAGTCTCACTCACTCATTAAAACTGTCCAGCATGGGCGTGGGTAGGGCAGGGGAAAATGGTGGTGGGAAAATGGAGACAACTGTTTTCTAACATCAATTTAAAAAATTCTTTTAAACTGTCCAGCAACTAGAGATTTTGTTGTCCACCCACTGGGAAAAAAGTGATAAGTGGAATAGAGGAGAGTAATGTCTAAGAAGCACTAGTGTAAAGAAAAAAACCTTCAGTTTCTCTTAGCCAAATAATTTTCCCCCTGTCCTTTCCAGACCTTGATGTTCATTCTATTATTTCAAATCGCCTTGTATTATGAGTATTTGAGATGTGTATTGCTCCGCAAAGGGATCCTGAGCCCCAAGGAGGTAGGGGCTGTGCATTATTCATCCTGGTCCTCTCTCAAACAGGACCTAGCACAGTTCATGTCCCAAAGAGGTACTTAGTATTTTAATATTTGGTAAACTGACACTATTTAGATTAAGCAACCTAGGTTTAAGGCTGGTCTCTGCCACTCACTGATGATTAGACCTTGAGCAAATCATGTCACTTCATGTCAGCTCTTGCATCTATAAAATGGGGAGTAAAACTAGGTGATTTCTAACATCTCATTCATTTCAAACTCTCTATGATCTATATAATATGGGGCTAGCTACACCAGAAAAGGTCCTTCCAGCTTTAAAATTGCATGACCCTTCTAGTGTCAGCCTCACAAAGCCTTTGCTGACAGATTTTTAGTTCATCATCAGAAGGTAAGTTTTGTGTGCCTTTACTCTTTGGTCCTCAAAGCTCATGATTCTTAAAGTATTTGAAATACCTACCAATTGTCAGGACCTAAATGAATTTTATTATCAAAGTAAATGCTTCCTTTTTTCTCCGTCATAACTTTTTACTTTCAGTGTAGAAAACTGCAGGTTAAAAAGAGGAGGAAATAAATGAGATGTCTTGGAAATCTAGGAAAATGAGTTGGTGGGTTCCAGAAAACAGGAGCAGCCACAAGCACTCAATTTAGATGGTAGTATAGAGAAAATGAAACGAGATGGTTGAAAGACAGTGAGAGGCTGAGCTCCTACTTCCTCCAATTTTTTCTTTCTCCATTTTTCCTAGAAATTCTTCTTCAATTTACACTGTAAAATTCCTCTTTCCTGAATCTGATTTCTTTTTTTAAAAAATATATTTTGTTGATTATGCTATTACAGTTGTCCCAACACTTCCCCCTAGCCCCATCTGCCTGGTATCCCCCTTCCCTCCAGCAATCCCTCCCCCACCGCTTAGTTCATGTCCATAGGTTGTGCATATAAGTTCTTTGGCTTCTCCGTTTCCTATACTATTCTTACCCTCCTCCTATTTTGTACTTGCCAATCATGCTTCTTAATCCCTGCACCTTTTCTCCCATTCTCTCCTATCCCCCTCCCAGCTGATAACCCTCCAAGTGACCTCCATATCTATGATTCTGTTCCTTTTCTGCTTGTTTGCTTAGTTGTTTTTTTTAGAATCAGTTGTTGATAGTTGTGAATTTGTTACCATTTTAATGTTCATAGTTTTGATCTTTTTCTTTAAAAATCCCTTTAATATTTCATATAATAAAACTTGGTGATGATGAATTCCTTTAGCTTTACCTTGTCTGGGAAGTCCTTTATCTTCCCACTGCTTCTAAATGATAGCTTTGCTGGATAGAGTAATCTAGGTTGTAGGTCCTTGCTTTTCATCACTTTGAATACTTCTTGCCAGTCTTTTCTTGCCTGCAAAGTTTCTTTTGAGAAATCAGGTGTTAGTCTTATGAAATCAGGGAATTCCTTTGTAGGTAACTCTCTGTTACTTTTAGAATTCTCTCTTTGTCTTTAACCTTTGGCATTTTAATTATGATGAGTCTTGGTCTGATCCTCTTTGGGTCCAACTTGTATGAGACTCTCTGTGCTTCCTGAGCTTGTATGTCTATTTCCTTTGCCAAATTAGGAAAGTATTCTTTCATTATTTTTTCAAAAAAGTTTTTGATTTTTTGTTCTTCCTTTTTTCCTTCTAGCATCCTTATGATTTGGATGTTTGTACATTTGGAGATGTCCCAGAGAGTCCTTATATGTCCTCATTAAAAAAAAATTTTTTTTTTACTATTGCTGTTCTGGTTGAATGCTTATTTTTTTTCCTTGTGTTCCTAATTGTTGATTTGAATCCCAGCTTCCTCCCCTTTACTAATGGTTCCCTGTAGATTTTTCTTTATTTTACTTAGTGTAAACTTCATTTCTTCCTTTATGTTTGCCATCCTCACTGAGTTCTTTGAGCATCCTGATTACCAGTGTTTTAAACTGTGCATCTGATAGGTTGGTTATCTCCATTTTGTTTAGTTCTTTTTCTGTTTTTTTTTTTTTTCTGATCTTTCATTTGGGTCATATTTCTTTGTCTCCACATTTTGGCAGCCTCTCTGTGTTTGTTTCTGTGTATTAGCTAGAGCTGCTTTGACTCCCTGTCTTAGTATCATGGCCTATTGTTGAAAAGGCATCCGTAAATTGTGTGAGGTGCAGACTTAGGTAATTGTCAAGGTGGGACTACCCACTTTATTGCTTTGTGGCTCTGTCGGGGAGGCAGGACTCAGAGAGGGGACAATGCTGCTACCTGGATTCTGGAGATTTGTTCTGCACCCACTCCATTTCTAGTCACTTCACCCACTTCCTATATGTGACTGGCATCCTTCCAGCTGTTGCCCTGGTGCTGTGTCCCAGAGTGGGTGGGTTTGAGTATATTGTAAGTCCGTGCTGGCCCTTTATATGGAGTCTCCTGAAAATCCAGCAGTTTCTTCCACCACCCCACCCCCACTGGTTCTTACAGCCAGAAGTTATAGGGATTTATCTTCCTGGCACTGGAACCATGGGCTGTGCAGTCTCTGGCATGGGGCTGGGATCACTTGCTCTCAAGGTATCCCTCCTGATTTTTATCCATCACATGTGAATTTGGGACTGTCTATTCTGCTGCACCCGCCACCTTTCTACACTGCACCGTATCTCAGTGCTTCTCCACCCATCTCTGCAATTCCACCCCTCCTACCCGTCTAGATGAATGTGGCTTCTTCAAATCCTTGGTTGTCATACTTCCATACAGCTTGGTTTTCTGATGGTTCTCGGTGTTATTTGTTTTGAGATCTAGTTGTAATTCTTTCTATGTTTGCACGAGGAGGCAAAGCATTTCTACCTATACCTCCATGTTGACTGGAAGTGTTGAATCTGACTTCTTGAACTGATAATGGCAAGAAGTTAGGAATGACCAATATATTTAATACTTCAAGGGTATTCTTTCCCCAAAGGAGGAACTAAAGCAGCAATTATCCTCGAATTGGTGAGAAATATGGGGAAAATTTTTGAGACAAGAAATTTCTGGTTCTTTTTGCCTAGTCTAAGAAAACAACATTTATCTCTCCCTCCTCCCTAACAACTACCAACAATATCCTTACCAGAAAAAAAAATTTGACAGAATGAGCTTGAGAATTATAATTTTGCTTATGTGTGTGATGTGCATATATAACACACACACACGTCTTCTTTCTTTTTAAATTATCCTCTACTTCAAAAAATCTAGATGGCAAATGATGACAGTTGTATGTCCTTGTATGTCAATAATCACTCTAAATGTAAGTGGTTGAATTCACCAATCAAAAGGCATAAACTGCCTGGATGTTTGAATTACCCTTCACCCTAACAGCCAGTAAGGTTGTTGACCTGTGTTTACCTGAGAGAGGAAGCAGAGGCTGATGCAGCTGCTCCTGAAGCTGCATGGCAGGTCCAACGTGGGACTTCCAGAACCTAGCGCTGGTGTACAAACTTTACCTGTTGGAGGATGACTCCAAAATTGTTTTCACAATTTGCTGCTCTTCTAATTCCTGAGGGTGGCTCCTCTTCTCCAAGAACTTTCAGATACCCCAGAAGAAAAATAATACTTATTTCAGCTGCCCATTTTTTTGGGTGCCTCATGGGTGCCAGGTGTCTTGCATGTTTTATCTCCAACTCTTACATGGAGGTGTTATGACACTATTCCTCTTAAACAATTACAGAAATGGGAAACTCAAAGAGATCACAAAAATTTCCCAAAGTCACAGAGCTCATAGGAGCAGACCTGGGACTGAAATTCAGATGCATACCATAGACCATGCTCATTGTTCTGTCACTTTTGGCCACCTTACAATATGCCAAGGGATCACAAAAACATAAGAATAGCCTTGAATTTCATTTATTTAAAAACTGATGTTAGATGGAACTGGAAAGCATTATGCTGAGTGAAATAAGCCAGGCGGTAAAAGACAAATACCATATGATCTCACCTTTAACAGGGACCTAAGCAACAAAACAAACAAGCAAGATAATATAACCAAAGACATTGAAATAGAAAACAGGCTGACAGTAACCAGAGGGGAGAGGGGAGAGAATTTCAGAGGAAAAAGGGAAGGAGTCACAGGAACAAGTATAAAGGACACATGGACAAAAACTAAGGGGGGTGGAAATGGGAGGGAGGTGGGGAGCACTGGGGGGGTGGACTGGGATGGGAGTAAAAGACAGAAAACTGTACTTGAACAACAATTAAAATAAAATTAAATTAAAAAAAAGAATTTCCAAAAGCCGAAAAAAAAAAGTGATGTTAGGACTTCACGAGAGCCAGTTCTCATGTATCCATGTGATGGTACTTGGCCTTAAGACTTGAGTTTACTTATTGCCTCTTTTGTTCACAGTGCAGTGGCCCTGATTGACTTTTCCTTGGATGATAAAATAGCCAAGTCAAGCCTGTTTAATAATCTAGGTTGAGTATCACACTAATTACTAATCTTGGTTTTGTAACCTTATTATCATGATGTTGACTGTTTATGTTTAAGACAGAGATATCCAATGGCATGTGTGATGACCTGACTTAAGATCACCAGCAACAAAAACCTTCATGGTATAATCTTCAGAGTTAGTTACTTGGACTACAAGAATTATTTCACCCTAGCAATTACCAAAATGGTAGTGCTTTCCTTGGATGGCATGAACAAAAAGAAGGCAGGGACAAAAAGAAAAGCAGATAAATAGCATTTTATCTGTTTTCAAATTATTTCCCCCCAAAAAATCATTAAAAGCCAGTGGAGAATTCAAGCATAAATTAAAATCTCATTTTTTAAAAAGGAAGCTCATTTTTATCTCTCAAGTATATCAGAAAATTCATAGTTAAAGGTATGTTTTTAAAAACAGAACCCACTTACATTAAACAACGACAAATTTGCCTTTGATCTAGTCTTGCAGCTGAACACCCAGACTGGTTGTGGTGTGATACACTGTTATTACTGGTGTGATAGACCTGACTAACAACAAACTGTCCCTGGCAGACTAATTTACGTACGATTCATATTTTGCTCCCTCCTAGCATGTTATAACTGTGGCAAAGCCATTCGCAGGAGTCACTTCCCTGACATAATCATACCCTGTGGATTAGGAGCAGTTAAATGGGTTCTGTTATCAGAGGCACATATGTGCCAAAGCAGCTGTCGTCCCTAAGCCACCACTAGTGATTAAGACTCACTGATGGGGCTGCCTCCACACAGGCTTGAGTCAGGTATATACACTCGAGCTGAGAGGAATTCAGGTGAGGTACTGAGAAAATTGTATTTTAAATGGTTCTATCAGGCCATCAAGTCTCCCCCTTTTAAGTGCCGGGGTCATGGATTTCATTCTCCCTGACGACACAGCCATCAGAAGCCTGGCTCAATACCTAGGTGTGAGATTATGGGGATATTAAAGGAGATGAATGCATTGAGCCTATGTCAGGGATTGCCTTTTACTGAATTTTCATAATGACTGGCTGCGGATGAGCAGAGGGGAAAGCCAGATCAAGAGCGTTTCTGTAAGAAGAAAGAAATTTTCCTTCTTATTCCGTTTCAAGAAAATGAATAGCTGAGCACCAAGCGGCTAAAGACAAGTTTTTTTACATACCTTTTATATGAAGGACAAGTTCCAAAGGAAAGCGGGACCTCTGAAGCTACCATTATGGCTTTAACCTGGGAACAGTTGCGGCTCCTTTGCTGACATCATTGTCTGAGGCTGCCCTCATTCTGAGAGCTTCACAGATGGTGTTATCTGCATTTTACTTCTGGCCAGGTGAAGGCAAAAAGGGTCGATGAGACCCAAACCATTAGATCAGTGGTCCGTAACCCTGGCTGCACTTTACAGTCACCCAGGGAGTCTTTAAAACTAGATCGCAGGCCTAGTTTTCAAGATGCCAAGGCCGCAGCCCTTCCCAACTGAAGCAGGCTCTCTGGAGGCAGGGCCTGAGCACAGAATGGTTTAGAGTCTCCCCAGGTGATTCTAATATGCAGCCAAAGGTGAGAACTACTGAGGTGGATGGTGGCCAAGACAGGTGGAATCAGGTGAGGTCCTGGGTCAGAGCCCTCATTGTTAGGGATTGCAGAGGGCGGGGGGAACGACACATCAGAAGGCAGACAGAGGGAAGTAGTAGTATTTAGCACTATTTCCACACAGTTGGAAGGTTTTCTGGTCAAACTTAAGCTGAGATCCCTGCCTTTCATTCCTTTAGCTGTTCTGTGAAGGGTCTCACACTTTACCTACACCCACTGGACCTCAGAGGGAATGAGTGATCTGCCTAATGACTTTGCAATAAGAAACTGAGCATACTTGGCCATCAGGCCCTAGGCTCTCCCTCTTTCCACATCTGCCCACCAGTGACAGGAGCCTGTTCTCCACCTGGGCAGGGTGAAGGAGCCAGCTCTGTGCTGGATGCCAGGGCTCTGGCTGTCCAGCCCTACCTATGGCTGAGTGGATGAGGCTGCCTAATGCAGCAGCACTTGGTGGATGATGTAAGCCACGTTCTCCATTGGCTTTATCAGAAATAGAGCTAACATTTTGACCTCCATCTGCCTGTCACCTGTGGAAGGGCCCTGCTCCTTCCAAAGATACCATCAGGCTCCTCTTTAGAGGTGTGCTATCAGCCCAGACATCGACTGAGACAACCCATTACAGGAAACTCCAAGAAATTGCACAAGAAAAATAGAAATGAGAATGGGAACAATATGTCTGACGCTGAGGAAAACAGGTATCAAATAAGTAATTAAGCTATAAATCTAAAGTTCCTGGTTTACTTACAGCAATAGTCATCTACCTGGTCAGGAAAAAAAAAGTAAAAATCTGAGCTACAAGATAGAACATTCTCTTGAATCCCATGTAATATGAAAACTCCTATGAGGGGGTCATTGGTCCCAATGTACAGATATGTGCTCTGACCACCCATGGGCTCCCACCATGACTGATCCTGAGATTTGAAAATGCAGACATGCTCCCTGCTCTGAGTTCTTACATCTCCCATTTTCCTCAGTGGGAACACAAATCTCATCATGTTAAAAAAAAATGTAGGCAATTACTTACAATTTACAAAGAGCTTTCACATAAATGATCTCTCTTATGAGATTATGGTACTATTAAAGAGGATGAATACATTCAGCATATGTCAGAGAATGTCTTTTACTGGATTTTCATAATGACTGGCTAGGAGTGGACTGAGAGGAAAGTCAGATCAAGAACTCAAACATTCTCCCCTGGCTGGTACGGTTCAGTTGATTGGAGAGTCATCCTCCAAACCAAAAGGCCGCGGGTTTGATTCCTGATCAAGGTACTTGCCTAGGCTGTGGGTACAGTCCCTGGTCAGGGCACATGCAAGAGTCAACCAACCAATGTTCCTCTCTCACATTAACTTTTTTTCTCTCACTCCTTCCCTTTCTCTAAAAAAATCAATAAGTATGTACTTAGGTGAGGATAAATAAAACAATTCAAAAGTTCTAGGGTTTATTTCGATTACTATCCTCATTTACAGAAAAAAGAACTGAGGCATGTAGAGGCCCACATGAGTAGTAAATTACAAAACCAGAGTAACCTCAAACTCTTCTAGCTCCAAATGTCATGCTTTTTTCAACCTGCCATGTTACCTTGCAGTTAATGCTTCACTGTTTGTCTCCCTTCCCAGCAACTCCTCCAATCTTCTTGCTTTGGTGGTGAATGATATTCCAACTGCCTAGTACTCTTGGTTAATTATAGGTTTATATTGACTTTACTAATTCTTGTTTTAAAAGTTGTAAGATAAAAGATGTGACTCTTAGACTGGAATCAGTAATATGTAAAAGGATATATTTAGAATAAAATATAACAGAAGAACTCAGTAGATAGAAATAAAATAAATTTTAAGGCAACTGAAATGAAAGCCATACATTTAGAGATATCAAATAAAAATGAGTTAATGGCTAGCAACAAAGGAGCATACTTAGCAATTAGTAAAAATGAATAGTTTTTTATCTTCTTCTTATTACCTTCTAATGATCTATTGAAAATATCATTACTTGGCATGTAAGACACAAATTCTTTGTAAGTTATAGGGTATACATACTAGGAAAAATAGAGACATTTATTGAAGAAGATACAAGATACAAGAAACATTGTATATAGGACAATGATGCTTTCCGCCCCCTTCAAAGCAGGCACCTTGGGACCTCACACAGTTTTCCTAATTGCCATCAGCTGCCCCATCGTATTTTCCTGAATTTATCAAGGTTCTGAAATCTCTTCCCCTTCAAAGGTGATTTTAGTTTTGGGAAAAGCCATAAGTTACAGGGCACCCAATCTGGGCTGTAGGGAGACTGAATCACCTGGGTGATTTCATGTTTCATCAAAAAACTCTGCATGAGATGTGATGCATGAGTGGGCATGTTGTCATGATGAAGCTGCCAATCACTAGTTGCCCATGGCTGTGGCCTTCAGAATCATCCAAATATTTTCTTGGGAGGAATGTTCAAGCTCAACACAAAATCTGATGCAGATTCATTGCTCTACTCACTCAGTCATGTTGAATACACATGCTCACTCAAAGGTGTCTACTCTCCCCACTGACTAGTACAGTGAAGTCATCATTGTTCACACATGCACATTCCGGTCCACTCTCCTTGGCTGCCAGGTTACAGTGATGTCGCACAAACCATTCTTGTTATATTAACTATGGCTGGACTTTTTCTAGACACATCTCATATATGTCTCCACTCCCCTAACAACAATAAAAGATTATTGGGTACCTGTTATATTCCTAAGCATTTTTCTAGACTGAGGAGATGAAGGGAATGAGAGAGGGCACATGTTCACAAACAACTCAGGCACTAGCAGAAGTGTTTTTAAATAACCAACCACTTGTAAGAGCTGTACAGGTATATCTGTCAGAAATGGGCTAGGTTATGTTTTAGTAACAAGTCCAAATATCACTGATTTAAGTCAACAAAGATTTTCTTTTTGCTCATGGTACATGTTCTTCAGAGATCAGCTGTAGGTCAGTCCAGGATGCAGCCACCATCTGGAACGTTGCCATTTGTTGTAACAGAGAGAAAAAGTTGTAGAGCATTTCACACTAGCAACTAAATTCTGACTTAGAACAAACACATGCCGCTTCTACTCATAAAATATTTTGTTGGGCAAGTCATGTTACATGGCCATACCTAACTTCAGAGGGGCCAAGATGTGCAATCCTACTACGAGCCAAGGATAGGGAAGAATCAGAACTACAGATGGTTGAATAGCACTAATTAGCATCACAAAAAGCGCCAAGAAGACCCAGAAAGCTTCAAGAAGAAGAGTTACTCTCAGGTCAAGGCGCAGGGAAATCAGAGGAAAATTCTTAAGCATAAGTTAGATTTCACTAGATGGCACTGAAGAAGTCATGCCAAACAAAGGAACAGCATGAGCTAAGGTACGAAGAGTCTATTGTGTCCACAGTACAGAGTGTGTGTGAGAGAAAGGGGGAGGAAAAATAAGGCTGAAGAGGAAGGCAGTGATCAGAATGTGTGAGACTTTGCTTGCTGTACTGAAGCAGTTAACTTTCTCTTGCAGACAGTGGGAACAATTTAAGGATGTTAAGCAGTATGTTACAGGACAGAAGATGGGTTGGAAGAAGACCCAGAGACTTGGGGAGGCCAGTCAGCAGGTCCCCCTAATATTTGAGGTCCCAAACCAAAGCATTGTCAGAGGGATGGAAAGGAGGAGAAATATTTCCAAAATAGTCAGAAGCAACAATCAAGAGAACTTAGTGAAAGGATAAATCCCAGATTTCTGCTAAACAATGGTTGTCATAATTCACAAAGATGAGGATTACAGGAGGAGAAAGTTTAGAGGGAAGATGACATTTTTTGTGGTCATGTTGAATAAGGTACCAGTTGTGGGCCAGCAACCAGAGACATCCATGGGTGATGCACAGTTGGAGGGCATGAGAGGGGCCCAGGATGGAGATATACAAGCCAGAACCAGCAGATTAGAGGTGGTAGTTGGAGCTGTAGCTGAAGAGGAGTTTTCCCAGGAAGGGGAATCGAATCGGAGGTGGACAAAGATGTGTTCTAGGAAACACCAGTGTGTATAAGTAGAGGAGGAGGGACTTGCAAAGGAGACTGAGAGGGGAGGGTCAGTGAGCTGGAAGAGAACCACAGGAGAAACCCTGAACAAGGAAGGACTAACCAATGGTCCTAAGCACCACAGAGATGTCAAATGAAAATAGTCCTTTGAAATTTTACACCAGAAGTTCACAGGGCCCCTTTTCTAAAGCAGTACTGATGAAGTGGTGGGGAAGGAAGGTCCTGGTAGCAGCGGAAGAGGAAATGGGAATTGAGGACCCAGAGAAAGGCTTAGTCAGGCTGCAGCTAGAACCCAAAGGCCAAGCTTGGTGCATGTGCGTGTGTGTGTGTGTGTGTGCGTGCATGTGTGTATTTATGAAGGGAGGATCTTGAGCTTTGAGCATGATTCTATGCTGAGGAAGCAGACAGTAGGAAGGAAAGGCTGAAGACAGATAAGAGAGGTCATTAATAGATCTAGAAAGTACTCTGCAAAGGTGGAAAAGTGTGGGTCTGATACAGGGAGAA
>PVKM010001384.1:0-78911 GCA_004027735.1 Carollia perspicillata | reverse complement strand
CCCCCCGCTCCCCCCCACCCCAGTCAGTGTTGAGCCTCAGCAGCAGCCGTACCAGCCTCCCTCTGAGTCCCTCGCAGACGTGACCGCAGGTAGCTGCTGAGTTGTCAAGAAGAGAAATCTGTTTGGATAAGGACACCCTTTACTTACAACTTTCCTCTTGATGCCTGTTACACAGGATCAGTTTGCTGTGTTTTAAAACAAGCTACCAGTATTCTCACTTCATTTAACGCTGGTCAGGAAGGTGCATAACGATCTTAAAGTTAACACCTGTCTAACGCCTGCTGTGACAGGGAAGGATTCTTTGCTAGAACTACATCTCATCTGGGGTCACACAGCGGGGTAAGGCTCTACTCTCTCACCCTTCCAGGTAGTAAACAGCAACCAGCTTCAAACCCACCTGTGCATATGGGTAACAGCATAATGTTTGTGCAAGCTCTCGGCAAAGCGGAATTTACTGAGGCTCAGTACAGGGATCGGGGCTGAAAGGGGAGCAGCTGCGTTATTCCGTGAGCATGAAAGGACGGGAGAGCTCCTTACTGTCATCGGGAAGCGGGGCCTGAAGCCCGCCTCCTGAGGCCGACATGCAGAGCTGGCTGTGAGGACAGCCCCCACCTGTGTGGAGCTGCTGGGAGGGCCTGCTCTGCATCGTGGCCAACAAGGAGCCTCTCCTCCTCCAGTAGGAATCTGTGAAGCAAAAGGCTGGCTGCCAGGTCAAAGCCCGACTACTGTCAGAAACGGCACCAGCACGATGGGGGATCAACGGAGGGGAGGGCAATGTAGTAATAAGGAAGTGGCTTCAGAAATGGTGTGAGTTGGAAGAAGTCAACCTTCATCTCAGACCCTCCGATTCCTTGCTGCTAAAATGCCTGGATTTAGTGAGCTTCTGAGTCCCTTTCCACTTGAACTTTCTACCAGTCCTCCAGAGGGGTGGCTGGGCCTAGTGACGTGTTATTCGGGGAAAGACAGGCATCAAAGGGAAAGGTTGCTTCTAACTGCCACCATACTGGCTGGGCGAGGGGCACTTCTTGGTCTACCTGTCATTCAGCAATGAAAACATGGGCTGGAGCAGAGGTCTTTTCTTCTTTCCATGTAAAAAGAACGCCGAGGAGCATCCTCTTTTATTTGCCATGGCTGGTCTTGCTATAGAAATTGGAAGATAGGGGCTACTTTCTTGAACTCCCCAGTTCTTTAATTAAACCAATATCTGGTCTGTTGTTGACACATTTTCAGAAAGTAAGTTTGAAGTTAATTAGCTTTTCTTAGAACTAGTCGCAGAATAAGTGGGCTGAAGTTCAAGGTGAGAGTCAAGCTGAATCTAAACCACTGGTTCTCAACCCTTTTCAATAGTGGGAGCCTTTAAAAAAACCCTGGGATCCCAGTCCCCGGAGATTGGAATTTAATTGGTCTGGAGTATGGGCTGCACATGAGGATTTTAAAAGCTCCACGAGTGATTTCAATATGTATCTGAGGTTGAGAATCCTGCTCCAGCCCTGGACTTCTGATTGTGACTCTTGTTCAAATGCAGATTCTGCTTGTGAGGACAGGATTCTGTATCTCTAACCAGCTCCTTGGTGAAGTCCACGCTGTTGTCCAGACCACACTTTGGGCAGCAAGAATCTAACGTTAGAGACGCACTTAGGGTCAACCGAAGCCTAAAGAATGAATACAAACATGAACTTTAAGAATACACGACTCCCAATAGAAGATTTTCTAGTCACCAGACTGCAGCAGCAGAATGGAGAGAACAAGACCAAAGGAACTAAAAGTCAACTCATTTGCTAATAAAGAAAAGGGAAAAGAACAACCCTTCATGGGAAAAGCTTCTACCACGAACATTTATTTTTGTTAAAGCAGATTATAAATTCTCATCAGTACAAATATATATAACTTACATTTGATTGTAAGGCCAACGTTCAAAAGTAAAAATGAGATGGGATCTCACGTTGTTACCAGAGGTCAAATGGCCGCGACCAGCAACGGGGTGTCTGCTCACCACGAGGGAGGGGACGAGGACAGACACACAGAGACACACACTGAATAACCCAGAAACTCCATCCCCACAAAACCTGTGGGGACAAAACTCAGAGGACGAAACAAAACCCACCAAGGAAGACCCACATGACGACTCAACACGGCGACCTGCGTTCCAGTCTGAGGATGTGATCATTGCTACCTCGGTGTTACAGGGTTAACACAAGGAAACTGCAGCAGTACGCAAAGGAAAATACACATTCTCCGCAGAGCACATTCAGACCGAGTCCACTCAAATAATGACATTAGAGTTTCATCGTAGGGCTAAAACCAGGACAATGCTAGCCTTTCGTTGTCTTTATTTAAACTACAACCTAGAGACTGTATGGGTCATAAGCATGATTGTGGCTGCAATGCGCTACTTACACTGACTGATACCGAGTAAGCTGGGGTCCCGTCTGCACCTCCAGCTCTTCCTCGTCTTACTTCAATAGGCATCAATGATAGATCAATCTTATGTACAATTTCTTACAGTTAACCCTTTTACCTTTGGCAAGATTACTTACAACTCTTACAACTTTTTAATATTGAGAACTATTTAAAATATTCTAAATGCATAAAAATAAAGATTTTGGCTTTTTTGATATATATATTTATAATATTTATTCTTACTCAAAATGGAAGCTCAACTTGACCCCTAAAATATAGCTCTGCTGGGCAGCTGCTGGTGTGCCCTCCTGGGAATGCTGGCCACACCGCCTGCCCCTCGTCCCTGGCCTGAGCACAGGCCACCCTGTTCTTGACCTTTAAGACAGGCCAGGACTGACAGGAGGCAGGGGCACGGCCTGAAGAACAAAGGGAGATCGTTTTGCTTCCCGTTGTGTTTTATATTCCAGTAAATGTGCTTTGAATACAGATTCCTGTTCAGATATGTCTGCCTCTCTGTTGCCAGAGATTTGTAAGGGGCTGAGGCAGGAGGAGGGGGACAGAGGGAAACATTTTCTTGACTTCTTTAGCTTAACTAGGATAGCTCTTTTCTAGGAATGGTTTTCTCCACTTTTTGCAAATCACCCGCACAGCACTCAGTGCTTGGACATGCTCCTTGGGACCTTTGGGATTAGTGAAAAGTGTTCGGATCAGGGACACAAAGTCTGCTCTGACCTCCACCCCACCCCACCTTGCCTAAATACGGAGAAAATACATAAGCCACAGGGACTGCTGCTCACAGTTCAATTTCAAATGTCTTCTGTAAGTCACTGGAGAAAGGGTTGGTAGGGGAAGGGTTAGTACGCTGCTTGGACTTGCTTTCTAATGCAGCCCACTGGGCTTCAAAAGGATCCACCGGGCAGGTGCCTGTTGGAACCTCCGTGTGCTTGTCTCCTGAAGCCACCCTGCCATCGTCTACACCATTGAAAGCTGAAGAACCATTGAAGTGCTGTGCAGGAGGCTTAAAGAAGGGACTGGCAGTAGCGCTGCTTGTCTCATACTGAGGGAATGTCTGCTGCTTGACCAGGCTGGGAGACTGATGGGGGTGGGCAGCCTGAGGGTGGCCTGCAGTGCCAAACACATTGGCTACCATCTGGGAGGGAGTGATGCCGACCACAGGCACATTGGGGGTTGGATAGGGCATCCCATTGGCCACAGGATAGGCCTGGGCAGGGACAAAGGCTGGCTGCAGGGGTGGGACCACAGCCCCTGGCACGGGCTGAGAGGTGAGGAATGCATTCCCTTGGAAAGGCGGCGCTGGCTGGGAGATGGCAGTGGGTGGAGGCGGCTGGAGAACTGGCTGTAGAGGGATGGCTGGGGCTGGGGGCTGCTGAGCCCGGACGCTCTTGGACACCTCTTCTAACCAGCGATCAGCCTCAGAGGGAGTACGTCTGTGACCAGCCTGGAAGAGACCTGGAGAGGCAGCACCAGGAGATTGACCCCACTCGGTCCCTGGAACCAACGACATGAAGAGAGACAAAGGAATCAGTCTTTGGGGGCTGCTTTCCTCACCTGCTAACCTTGGTTGTCTGAATGATCCTAACATGTGGAACAAATCCTTCTACTGGGCTATTTCAGTACTAGCTGAGGCGGGGCTGTGGTAGGACAAAGAACCTGTCCCACCGTGCTGCGTCTCAGCCACATGGAGGAGCTGTCTAGACGCGGCTCCACTGCAACCAACGCAGCTGGCGGGCAGGAGAAATCCCTCCCTGCTCCTGTGGCTAATCTGTGGTGCAGAAACCACCTTGCACATGCTCCAAGGGGCCCAAGATGAACCACCTCCTGCTCTAAGAGACCAAAAAGGAAACAATCAGTGACTTAGTGCTGCCCCTTGTGGCCCCTGCCTGGCTTCCACACACACGTCTTTCTGGTGAACTGCCTTTATTACTATTTACATTGCTTTGGTTTTATGGTTAAATTTTCATTATAGAAAAACTAGAAGGTACAGAAAAGCAAAAACAAAGTGCTTTTTATAGCTCTTTTTTAAGGACTGCCATTGTAGGAGGCAGGGCCCCCTCATCCTAACGGCCTGTCCACACTGATAGACTCCCTCAGGGCAGGGCCCAGGAATCTGTGTTTAATGACAGTTCTGTGGGTGGTTCTGTTTGATAGTCTTAGGAACCATCCGTTTAACCTCCTTAGTTCCTTCTCCTTCCCTATCCTTTCCTCATAGCAGTTTATTTCCAGGAGGGAACATACGCTTCCTGAAAGGACTCCTCCCTGATTACCCACTCAGTAAATGGCAGATTTTCAAACCAGGGTCGCTTATCTGATCCCAGAATCCTCACCACCATCTGTGGCCACCTTACCGGAATGTGTGGCTGCAATTCCCTTGTTATCAGCATCAAGGGCATGGGCCCAAGGGTTGGTTTCACGCACAGGCATTGCTACGGGTGCTAGAGCAGTATGGGCTGGCTTAGCAGCAAGCACATGGAAGGCTGAGTCAGTGCCATTAGCTACAATGGGAGCAGACAACATCAATGGAGTTAATTCATGCAGGGTGTACAGGGGACCCCTTGGAGCTGGGTCAGTCAGGCCAATGTGCAACACTGGCGGAACAGAAAGAAAAGCTGGTGCTGGGATAACCCTACCATCCTGTAATGAATACACAAACCTGGCAAAGGAAGAATCAGAGCTTGTAATTAAAATGGCTACACTGAAAAAGTCAAATGACTCTCCAAGGAAACTATGTGTATGAGGAGAGAGAAAATGAAGCCTGGAAAAACAATTTCAAATTAAAATGAACAGAGCTGCTTTGTCTTACAGGCGGCAAATAGCTAACTCTTGTAGATGCATCTTAGCCTTTGGCATAGTGATGTGGATGAAGTGTTTCCCGTTCCTACCGCTTTTCCAAAAGGTCAAATTATGGCAACAATAACAACAACGAGGTAAATATAATGATTCTGTATTCTATGCTAAGCACTATGTTAATAATACTTTAGTGTGCACTATCTCATTTAACTCTCTCAAAAACCTAGTAAGAGTGGATTATCCCTGTATTACAGACAATAAATCAAACTTGGTGTATGTTTTCATTTGCTAAATAAATTTGTAATTGGTTACAGAATTAATTTCATCCCCCCTTTTTTGGAAGGCATTTTCCTCCTGGTAATGTTCATAATATCTCAAAGAAGCTACTATTCTTTCCTTGTCTCTCTTTTTCAAAGTCTCCTGACCTTGCTCCTTTATGTAGGCATCTAGTCCATCAGCTTCTCCCCCTTGGCCTAGCTGTCATGTTCAGTGCAGGGGACAGAGAAGCAGGCACCTTCCACTGCCCTCTTCAGGACTGGGCAACCGCACTAGGGCACAGGTACTCTTTTCCCAGGGCTTGTCTAAAAGACTAGCTCACCCCTGGACTGGGAGCCCCTTAAAGGCAGGGAAAGGACTATGTTCCAATCAGTCTTACACCCCTTGCTTTGTGAACAGGCATACAGTCAGTAAAATGTAACAGGTATTACATTCAGTAAGACCTGGGTTTAAATCCTGGTGGTGCATTTGGGCAGTTTACTCGACCTCACTGAGCCTCATTTTCTTTATCTGTATGCTTCCCCCGAAGGCTGGTGTGGGGATTAACTGAGATGGGAACAAGCATGGGTCCTTCCCGTGATGTGGCAGGAGCCACTAAGTGCTCAGTAAACTGGGCCTGTCACTCCTGGTACTATAAATACTTGTCAGATGGAAGGAAAAGCCGTTTGGTGCACATGACTATGCAGGGGCGTCCAGCCTACGGCTTCTCAGGCCATTCTGGAAGAGGAAGAGTTGTCTTGGGCTACACCTTAAATACACTGTGACGTGGGATCACAAAAAAAATCTCATGTTTTGAGTAAATTTATGATTTTGTGTTGGGCCACATTCGCAGCCCAGGATGGGCTGCGTGCAGCCTGCGGGCTGCAGGGTGGACGCCTCTGGAAGGGTTCGTTTTTTTAAGAGACTCCTTGAGGAAAAGCATGCAGTGTCTTCCTCCAATGGGAGCGGGGCACTGTCTCCACAGCAAAGCTTTCTCTGAGCTCTCTCTCAAAAGAAATGAAGAAATGGCAGTTATAGGAGCTCAAATTCTAAAAGTCTGTCATTTAAGCTATACAGACTCTTACTTACCTCTGAGTCAATACCAACTGTTAACTCAGTATCTCTTATAACAACTTTCAGTAACTCTTCAAGTCAAATTTTAGGGTGCTCATCTTCAGTAAATACCCTAACTGAACTGAAGGGCCAAAAGAAGTACCTTTCTCTGTATGAGCCTCTTGAGACAGGGTGGAGACTAGATGAGTCCAGAGCTTCTCGACCTGAGCACTACTGATGTTTTGGGCAGGAAAATGCTCTGTGGTGAGGGTGGCTAGCCTGGGCATTGAAGGATGTTTGGTATTACAGCACTCCTGGCCTCCACACCGGTGCCAGGAGCAATCACTCTTACCAAGCTGCGAAACCCAAAAATGTCTCCAGACGATAAATGCCAAATCGTCCTTGAGGGGCAAAATCACTCTGGGTTGGAAAGCACTGTGCTAGAAAGAGTGTAGCACCAGAACAAACGCTGATGGCTGTGCTCCTGAAGAACTGGCTGGATGTGCTGACTCTCAACAGTGAAGCAGCAAAGGAAGCAGGGGTGGGACTAGAGAAGCTCCTAACGGAATGGGATGAGAGAGGTAGGAGCGTGCAAAATGACGAATGCAGACATCCTAGGAAACACAGAGGGCAACGAAGCACGAGGACACTGTCAAACAGAGAAATGAATCGACCTGAGACATCATCAACTGGGGAAATGAATGGGTCTGACCAGCTCTTGGACGCTCGGGATGCCAACTCACAGTTAGGGAGCAGCATCATAAAAATACTACTGTCAAAGAGAACTGCTGAGCAGGCTGAGAGGGCGCTAACCTTGAAAGGCAGGAGACTGTGGTGCCGCTGCGGTCACTGGTTTCGTCATTGGGGCGGACGAGAAGGGATCTTCGGAGGGTGTGCTGAAGGCATTGGTGATCTGTGAGCACAGGGAGCTGATACTCTCTGCTTCCCCTTCGACTTCTGGCACTGCAAGACAGACAGACAATGGCTCCAGAAAGGACAACGAAACAATCCTGAAACCTAACAGTATGATACAAGGTGGCATTTTATACGGCATCCCTCACCTGTGAAAGCAAAAGTCTCAACAGTCAGGTGGGGCTACAAAAACAGCTTCAAAATGTCTACTGGCCCTATTTCATTGACTTTTCAGATGAGAGGGTATAAAATGCCAGCAATTCATGTACTAAGGACTATCTTCATGCCTTGCAAATCCCAAGATTTCGTTATCTCCTCTCCTGGGTGACACTGTTGAGAAGCTGGTGTTCTTTTTGGGCCAAGATATTCAGTTAGCTAGATCTTTCTGGGAGACACGAGCAACCTGTTTGTCTTCCAACCAGTTCATAAGGCTGTGGCCCGAGTTACGCTCCGAAGCTATTTAGCAACGATCAGAAAATGCGATCGAGTCAAGGGCACCAGTGGATGCTCAGTCCTTTTCTCGGTGACAGGCTGCCACAATGGCGTCACTCTCATCTTCCTCCAAAGCACCGAAGAACCTCACAGGAACTGTGATCACACGAAAAAGTGAACTGAGGTCCAGGACTCCTGAGGCTTTGCTCTTAACACTGACTCTGAGATACTGTCAGTGAGGAGGATAATGATGTGTCCCGAACCTTTGTTTGCGGGACGGTGAAAAGAGAATGATAGTTTTTGTTTCCCCTCTGCGCCAGAAGGGGACTGAAAACAGGCACTTGAAGCACCTGGAGTTGTTTTTATAGGAGCTGAGAGCTGGCACAACCCTCGGTGATCGTCTTGTCACCGTTGTTTAGGCCTCAAAAGAACTTACCTCTGAATGCTTCAAACCACCACCTGTGAGAGTGCCCCTATCGAGACAGCTTCCTCGCATTCTGCCGCAGCCCTGGCTAGATGCGTCTCGGAGTGAAGTACAATAGAGTCCAACAAAAGCCCTGACCAGATCTGACACTTTAGCTCCGGATCTTATGATGCGGATAAGGCTACCGGGGCTGGCTCAGCTGTACAGAGGCCACACAAAGGGCTGTGTGGCAGTTCTGAAAGGTAATGAATATGTGTGAGCAAGCCCACTGTCTCTGATGAACAACAGATCTTAGATATATGCAGGAGGCCAGGTTAGAGTTTCCTCCCTATGGAGCCAACCGGCTACGAGGACAATGACCACTTATCCATTTCTTCTGGTACATCTGACAGTAATGCTATTTAACTGGATGTGTTTCCAAAGCCTTTATAATTAATTCCCTTCTGGGTCCCAAGTGGCAGAATAAGAATGGGAACTTGAGACCCTTGATGTTCGGAAGCAGGTTGGCTGAGAGTTAGTAAGTATACTTCCATCAGGACAAACCACAAGCCTTACAGCTCAGGCTAGGAATTTCCATCATGGCTCTGTTACCTGACTGTTGAAGAGAAATGAATGACTCACATCTCCCTCCATGCACCTCCGTTTTCTCCCGAGGGAAATGATACAAGATACATATAACCGTAAACCAGCCTGAGGCGGCGGGCCGGTTTGGTAGGGTTAGTGTTTCCATTGGAAGTGATGAAGGTGTTTCACTGCTAGCGTGCTCAGTGAGTTCCGTGGAAGCTGCATTACCTGCATTTTTTATGGGGAAGTCAGTCTTCCTCTGCATAGTGGAAGGCAAGTCGTTGACGCGCAGGGAGAGCTGGCGTTTGAAGGGGGACATCTTCTGGCTAAGAGCAGGAAATCCTCGGAAGGAACCTTGGCGAGCGAGTTGTTCGATTGGTGCGTGGCGGCGGGGGATGGCGTGAGGGTTGTTCGTCTCCAGGCCGGCAGAGGCATCCGAAGTGGGAGACGTGGGGGACGACGGGGACGGGGCAGTGCTGCCAGGGGCCACTGACGAACCCCCAACTGTCTTATCTGTTTCAGCTCAAGAAAGTCAAGAGAAAGAGGACCTTAGCAATGTCTTCAAATAATTTGAGCTTACACAGCTGAGGAAATGAAAAACCGTCCTAGGTCCTTTTACCCGTATTTCCTTCCCGGTCTCTCTCTCTCTCTCTTTCTCTTTTTTCTTCCCAATGTCTCTTAAAAGACAGGTTAGAAGCAGAGCTCAGATCTATTTTTCAAACAAATGAAAAGTTTAATCTACTACATGTCACACGGTATATCTACTATGACCCAAATATTAGATCTTTGATTCTCATGCAGCGATTCATAATTTAAGACTTTGAACAAGATTAAAAAAAACAGGAGGTATGAACTAATGTGAAGTCCTTTAAAGAATGATGGTATATGCTTTCCAATGTTTGCTTGCTTATTTGGGGGAGAGGACTTTGGGAATGGCAGTCAGAAATGACTACATAAGCATAAGTTTGATTAGATGTTAAAGAATGTCCCAAAGCACCCTTTCAATCATGGAGAATGTGCATTGTGGCTCATTTGAATAAAAACATACAGAAGTAAAATTTTCAATGGGAATAAACCTAAATAGAAGACTGTTTCCATCTGAGTACCGGCTGAGTCCCAATTTGAATGTGGACAATCTCGAGCTCCCCCTCCTCACAGTCCTTGGCGGTTGTTGGGACACAACCACTTTGGCAGCTGCCGCGTGTAGCACAGAGTATTATTTGGTGGTTTTGAAGAACATGCTTCCAGTCAGAAAGCCCTTGAAACACACTAAATAATAGCTGTGCATGCTAACTTTTGTAATAAAAAAATAGTGTGGTGTTTTTTATTCTTTGTTATCCTGGCACAAATGTTTATAAGAAATGGAAAAAAATTCACAATCAATAATTTAATTTCTAATAAAAATATGTATCTTCTTTTTTTGACTTAAGAATTAGAGCTGTTTGGATCATTATTATTTTTTTAAGATTCATTGATTTATTTATAGACAGAGGGAAAGAGAGGGAGAAAGAGAGGGAGAGAAATATTAATGTGTGGTTGTTTCTTGCACGCCCCCTACTGGGGACCTGGCCTGCAATCCAGGCATGTGCTCTGACTGGGAATCGAACCAGCGACCCCTTGGTTTGCATGCTGGCGCTCAGTCTACTGAGCCATACCAGCCAGGGCTGTTTGGGTCATTTTTAATGACATTGCCCCAAACGGCTGGTTTAGAAGTGAAAAAACATAGTAAAAACTGAACAAAATTATGTAATGTATATTTAAACTGAACTCAATTCCAAAATACTCCTTGTTTGTTTCAACCCCAGCTATACACAAAAATGCAAAGCATTTTCCCCAAGCCCTAGCACTTAATTCAAAAACAAACCTAACCCAACTTAGGCAATAGCCTTCTGAGTAACTTGAGTGCTTTCACAGGCATTTCTGCTACGCTGCCATGTGTACCTGAAAAAACTCACGTTCTGCAAAAACCACACACTAAAATTAACAGGGCTAATTTAGGGGCTGCCTTCTCAAAACCTGTGACCTTTTTTCCCACTAAAGCACTAACACACAGTCATAATCCAATAAGAACAGCATCACTGGGAAATCTCTGCCTGCGTTTGCACCCAGCATCACGTCAGGGGGTCCTACGCAGCCTACACCTGGGATCTGTGCTTCTTCCTGGAAGATGTAGGTCCCTGATAGCATCTGCTTCTCCCAGCTCCATCAGAACCAGAACTCTGTTCCAGGAAGTGGATTCTCCCAATTTTGTTTTTAAACATGGGGTGTCATGTCTTTGTAGCTTATTGAACTACACTCTCAGCTTCCCCAGATAGCGTAACATTACAAACAGGGCAAACAGTTTCAAAGTCACTAAACAAGCCACTCTAAAGGAGAGGACTTGGTTTAGATTTTAAGCTTTGTTCTTGAAAGTCTTCATGTACTGCTAAAAGTTCTCTTTGTGAGAAAGCTTAGCTCTGATAGCTTCAAAATATTAATCTGCTGGAGAAAACTGCTTAAATAAACACACACTACAGTAGAACAGACTGTACCTTTCTTGGAATCTTGGATTTGCTTCATAATCTCCTCTCTTTCTGCTTGCTCAGTAGCTGTTGTGACACGGAATGATCCCTCTCTTGTAAAAGTGGTCCGACTGGCATCAAAAGTAGCAGTCACTCCACATTCCTTCTCCCTCTTCTGCTTTCGTTCTAAGCAGGCCGCAAAAGCACAGCCTACTGCGTGGCTCAGTCTTTCACCCTGTACACAGCAGAAGGTTCACAAAAATGTTTCTAGAGTTACAGTACCAACAATTACAAAAGAGCTTGGACCACAAAGGTCTGTTTTTATACAAGGCAAAATGTTGGGAACTCCAGCTTAAACTGGATTTTAGTATACTAATATGCCAAATGGACTTAAATGAATAAATTATTTTGGTAATGCTTATGATACTTTACTGTAGCAAAGTAACACTGAGCAAAGTAACCTCCAACAACCTCTGATTTGTGAGCAGCCACTGAGACCTTCTCATTGGCCAGGCTCCCTCTGTCACAGAAGCTCTGGCCACCTGCTTAGGAGACACTACTGAAGCTTCCAAACCCTAAGTCTTGAAATGCGGAACTCTATTTGCCATTTAGGGTAGTGGGGATGTTCACCAAGCATTTCTAAGAGCTACTGGGAAGGCAGGGCAAGTTTCAGGAGCTTAAATATACTGTCAATGTGTCTAGGAACAAAAGGTACAAACTTGAAACTTCCAACAGACAACTCCAGGGATGAAAAGGGAATCAGGCAAATGAAAGCGTAGCTTTCTGTCTCCCCTTTCTGAATACGCCCCCCTCCAAGCACCGTTCCCCATTCTAGACCCACAGGGCTTTTGAAAGGCTTCCCCCTACACCTTCCCTATATCCTTCTATCTCTCATTCTGACTCTACCTCCCAACCACACACAAGCAAAAGTTAAAGCACATTTTCATACACACTCTTCTTATACAGGAATTAAACAGACGAAACAGATTGTCTGTGGAAGGAGGAGGCTTATATAAAATAAATATTGCTTTAAAGATATACTGGATTGATTACTGAGAGTAAATTTAATAAATTCAATGAATTATTTTTACCAGGGTTATTTATATTTTATTTTCATCTATATTGCTCATTTTATTTATTAAACTTAAGTATAGTTGGCATACATTATTATATTAGTTATACTAGTTTCAGGTGTACAATGTAGTGATTCAATATTTTCATACCTTATGATGTGATCACCACGCTAATTCTAGTAATTATCTTCACTGTGCAAACTTATCACAATATTACCTGACTCTGTTTCCCTTCACCTTTCAGGCACTCCCCCCACACCCTCACTTAACGGTTACCAGCCCTTTGGTCTCTGTTTCTATGAATCTGCTCTTATTTTGTTCTTTGCCCCTTTGTTTTTTTTTAGTACACATGTAAGTGAAACCATATAGTATGTGTCTTCCTCTGACTTATTTCACTAGCAGAATACCCCCAGATCTATCCATGATGTCACAAACAGCAACATTTCATTCTTTTTTTACTGCTGCATAATATTCCATTGAACATTATTTGTATTTTAGACCATATCCCTAATGTGGAATAAAAAGTTAGAGATGAGCCCTGGCTGGGTAGCTCAGTTGGCCACAATGTCATCTTGATACACCAAGGTTGCAGGTTTGATTCCTGGTCAAGGTGCATACAAGAATCAATCAATGAATGCATAAATAAGTAGGACAACAAATCGATGTTTTTCTCTCTCTCTCAAATCAATAATTTTTTTAAGTTAGAGACAATGTAATAACTATTGGCATCATTAATACTAAGAAGACATATATGTGACAATAGTGAACACTTTGTGGGGTTTTCGCAATCAAACCATGGAAGCATCTGCTCCCATGGCTCTGAGCTACATATGGCTCTGAGCAAGTAATTTAACTGGATTTTATATGCCAATGTCAGATATCATAAGGAGAGGTAATGTTGGAAATGCTTCTTGTCCCTAAGATTTCACATGACTATGAACTGTAAGATTTCACATCACTGCTTAAAGACCGACAGACTTACTCTCTATGGGCCCATGAGGTTCCATCCAACTTCAGTAGGGTGACACCAGGGCACGAAGCATGAAACAGGAGGGGTACTGAAGGAGCCTCAGACCCCGTCTGCATTTGCACCCAGCTCTACTACAAGGACAGAGCTACGGGCCAAGGAAGTTTACTCTTTCTCTTTAGGTTTGGGGCAGGAGTTACTGAAGGCACATCCCTACTCAAGCACCACCCCAGACCAGCCTTACTTATAATACAGTATTTTGGAGCACTCACCATGGCCCAGACCCTGTGCTAAGAGTGCTTATATTCACTGTCTAAGTTAGTTTTTGCAACTGTTATCTCCATCTTATAGAGTGGGCACTAAGACTGAGAGAATGTTAAGTAACTTGCCATAAATACCATGGCTAGTAAGAACCAGAATTGGGTCTGCAACCCAGACCTGATTCAGAGCCCGAGCTCCTACTATTTGTTTATACCCCTGTCTCCAAGAACTTAAAGGAACCTTGTGGTCAATTTCAGAGTATGGTCACCACTTCTCTTTCAGGTTAAAGTTTGTAGGAGTTTATTGGGTTGAAGCCTTCAGGAATGGCTATACTGCGTTATTCTATCTGGACTTCCAAAAACTCAGAAATTATACACTCAATGCCATACTATAATTATAGTTAAGATCACCACCCTGTAAGAGACTTGTCTTTCATGTGAGAATTTTGGGTTATTTCCATAAAAATATATTAGGTTATTCTCTATTTTTAAACAAAACCAAATATTTCTATTATGCAACAATTTCTAGCATACTCCATTATACCATAATTTAGTATTTCTATTGTTTTAATTAACTGAAAATATACTCCAACTTAGTTCTTTTATTTGAAATACAGTCTCTTTGCAAATAAATGTATAAGCACCTTTCAACTGCCAATATCTTCCACCCAGATGGCTTAGCAAACGAATACATGTGAGGATCTTGAAAACAGTTCTAAAAACGGCAAGTTCCAAATAAAGTTTAGCAGCCACCCTCACCTACTCCTACTGTCCTTCAATGACCTTGGATCTCGGCTAACCATCTTGCTCCGTGAGTTGCAGGGTCACACCAAGAGTGTGGATTACTTGGGTAAAAGGAATGAAAGTGGGCTAGTTTAGCCACTTCTAAGGGCTGTAAAACAGCAGGTACTTGTCAAAAATGTAGCACTTGTGTTTGTTTTTGCTTAATTTGTGGGCAAAGACTACATACAGGTGCAGAATATAATTCCTCTTTTGCAACCCAGAACTCATTGTTTGGTATGAGTTTTGATACAGAGAAGAAGGAACATGATTTAACAAAAAAAAAGTAGTGGAAATTGCTTGACTGAGCCAACCCGGAAGGAGCCCGGCTAACTGAGGCTGGTCATGATGAAACCCATGCTGAACTCACTGTGTCCTTGACAGCCATGAAGCAATGACAGATCCAGCGCCGAGTGGTGCCATCACGACATATGTAAGAGAAGGCTCTATCAAAGTTCCTATCTGGAGCACAGAAAGAAACTTTTTCTATTGTCTGGTCAACTATGAGGTCCTAGAAAAAGGGAAGCAAAAAGGAACAGAGAACTTATGAGGTTATTCAGGCTTCTCAGAAGAAACACGGAGTGTTCATTTCATAACGCACAATTCCCTGTACCCGATGCCTGGAGCCTAAGGAATAGCCGGATCTGAGGCCAGCAGTCTGAATGCTCAAAATCTGACCCACGATGATGTCAAATGTGCCGCCAGACCCGAGAACCACTGCTCCAAGAGGAGTCTGGGGACAGGGCTAGCCTCTTGGGCCTCAGTAATCTCCTGGGATTCTTAGATGATTGTGAACAGGGGGAGGGGGAGCTGTAAAATAAAGTATTATGAAGTACCCTAAAAAAGAAAGAACTTGACCTAAGAGGGATCCCATTGAGGCCCTTTACCCAGATGCCTCCCCTCACTTCATCTTCATGGTTTTTTAAAAATTTTTATTTATTTTTTAGAGAAAGGGGTAGGGATGGAGGAGGAGAGAGAAAAACGTCAACTGGCTGCCTCTCTCATGCTCCCAACCCAGGCCCCCAACTGAGACCTGGTCTGCAACCCAGGAATGTGCCCTGACTGGAATTTGAACTGGTGACCTTTTGGTTCATAGGGCTGTACTCAAGCCACACCAGCTAGGGCCATCTTCGTGTTCTAAAACATACGCTTGCTGATTCTAATTTTATCATGGTAGGTAGGTTCATGTTTAATTAACTTATAATATGTTGAAATCAATATACTTAATCCAATTTCCATATAATACTTAAATTCTGCAATCCTGGTGACTCACTATGATTTTATTCTGCATAACCTTGATTACTACGAATTTCCTTTTTAGCAAAGTGATTGTCTTTTGTGTTGGCTGTCATTTTCTTATTGATGCGTAGGAGTTGTTTATATATTCTAAATATGAGCCATTTATAGACTGTACACAGTGCAAAATTTCTTTTCCACTCATAATGGGCCCAAGAGTGACAATCCACCAATTACTATTATTACTCTGGGTGGAAAGAACTAATTATTGCCAGTGCTCTAAGCAGCCACCAGGGGGAAACATCACTTTCTCACTACTGTATATACAAATCAATGAAAAAACGTAGCCTCTGCGTGCAAATTTTAACCAAAACACTTATGAAGACTGCCCAGGTTCTTAAAAATAATCTAACTAGAATGATCACTGTTTCCAAGAGTCATGTACATTTAACACTACCACTCTCTTGAACTTAAAAAAAAAAAAAGCCGTAGATGGAAGATCAAAATAACTGAAATGAAGCTGTATCGGGGGGACCAAAAATCCTTCCCCAGAATTTATTTATAAAAAATTGTGTATTTATTCTTACACGTTTAAATGTCAGTCACCTTCGAAGTACTCTCCAGTTGATGTAATACACCTATTACCGGCATTTTTTCCCACTGCTCAAACAGTTTTTGAACTCATCGATTTTGATGCCTTTTAGTGCTTCTGCCATTTTTTTGTTTCACTTATTCCACATTGGCAAAACGTTTGCCTTTGAGGACTTTTTTCATCCAGGGAAACAAAAAAGTCGCTTGGGGCAAGATCAGGTGAATTCGGAGGTGGGCATGAGGGTCATGCCACTTTCGGTCAAAAACTGCCGAACAGTCAGCACAGTGTGGGCAGGTGCACTCGTAAATCGCCCATCATGACTTGGGCAAATGCACTGGAAGTCTCCCCCCCCCCCAAAAAAATCACTGAAGTTGAACGCAGCCTCTCACAACACCACCAGCTAGTATACTAACAGATGGGTTTGTAGAACACTCACCTAGCAGGAGAAGCCTGTACTACAAGGGGCCTGCCTTCCAGAAGATAATTCTGTTTTTTCTTGGCGCGGAGGGGGAGGGGCGGTTCCCCCTTTGTATTAAATCCCTTAAAATATATCAGGCAAGTTAGTTACACATCAAACTGCTCTTTAACTCACAGACTTTCTCATAGGTCCAGCAACATTTGAGGGTTTTTTTTAAAAAACTGCTGTCCTGTTAAAATTTCTCCAGACTTTAAGGTCTCTTAGGAAATTTAAATTAATGATTAATGTACTTACATAACACCATATGCTCTCTAAGGGAAGACTCGGTCTCTGTTATTATTAAGGCATGTAGGGTCCCTTTTCTTTCAAAGGCAAAACGCTACCTATGATTTGATGATATATTGTGTGAATTCTAGGTAAATTTCAGCTAAATGAGCCATTTACAAGTCCTCAAGATTTCATTTGAATTGGGCTTTCAGTTACATAACAGGTTAATCAGTTCAAATATCACTTTCAAAAAATAGTGTTTTATGAAGGAACAAGAAGAAATTTCGAATGTGGTCTACCATTAAAAAAAACTTAACTGTAGTAAAAGGTTCATCATCTGTTACATCGTTTTTTACATCTGTGGGGATAAACATTTCTTAAAAATATGTAACAACAAAAACAGACCTCAGATCTTAACTTTAAATGACAATGCTTGGTAGGCTACACATGCTGTGTCATGGAGAGCAAAATGTTGAGTGAGTTCTATTTTTTATCAGGTAAATGAGTAACTAAATTGGTTTCCTAAAACACTGACTAGTCTGAGAAGACTGTACTTTGGACAAAGTGGAAAGATACAAAGCCTTGGCCACGTAGCTCAGTTGGCTAGAGCATCTTCCTGATAGGCCGAGGATGCAGGTTCAATCAAGAAGTAACCAATAAATGCAATAAATAAGTAGACCAACAATCACTGTTTGTCCCCACCCCCTTCCTGTCTCTAAACTCGAAGTGAAAGGGTACAGAGTGATTACAACTGCTTAATGGCATTATACTGGCTCTTTAGGGATTAGAAAAACATATGAGTAGTTACACTTAAGCTTATGAAAGTTTTACCTTAGTTTTTTCATCCACAACTCGGAGTCCATCGGCTGATACCCACAGGACCGCCTTAACTGCTTTCTTTCCAGTCTTTTAAGAGAAACCAAAAAGGAAGGAGGGGAGAGACACATACACAATATTAACAAAAAAGAGTTATCTTCCCCTGAAAACACTGACTTCTGCCTTCCAAACACCACAAGTACACATGGAGTCCAGGAAGGGGTGCCCAAAGCCAGACACTCACACCAAACTGCAGAAACATTCAGGAAAAAAAACAAGCCAAAGCCATTATTTTAGAAACACAATGCAAAACAAGACAATAAAATTAAGTAAAAGGGAAGGGATATATGGAATTAAACCAAGGTACCACATTCTGTAAAGGGCAAAGAATTCATAAGTAGATTCTTCACCCACTTAAAAAATAAACCAAGAAAACCAAGAGTCAGATACGTTTAAATACATAAGGAGTTACACCACGAGTAGCTTCTCCAAGTGCACTTGGAGCAGAAAGTAATGCCTAAGTCTAAACTGAGAGGCTGACCCTTCTACTATCCTTTGACCCCAATGCACATAGCAGGACCTTTGGTCACCTGCAATTTTCATGTAAAAACCCATGAATTTGTCATTCTTCCTTTAAAAACCATTATTTCTTCTCTCAGGATTAACACAGAACTAGTTTAGTTTTTAATTTGACATTAAATGCATGGAACCATTTTGGGGACATAGGAAAATTAAAAATCTGTTGAAAAGTATGACTATTGTAACATGAATTCTCTTTACTGCTGAGAAAAGAATTCTTTTGCACACAAGAAGCACATGGGGACAAGCTGATGTATGGTTTCTCCAGTAATGAAATGAAAACAGGAGAGCGGCGGTTCGCAGTAATAATCTAACAGCTTCCTTTCTTTTCTAACTGCTCCAAGGATACAAGCAAAATAAAACAAAAGCAAAGTGAAAGCTGAGAATAGGTATAAAGGGATCAGATGCTATAGGTTCGAAGCAGCAGCTTCTAGAAGGGACAAAGGAAGATAAAGAAATGTCTACCATGCTCCTCTGTGTCCAAGCCCAACACCCCTCAATATGGAAGGCATGTCCTTATTTAAGTGAACTGTGTAGTCCACTCAGCTCGTCATCTCCATCAGTGCCACACATCAGCTAGATCAGAGTCTATTATATGCCGGACAGTGAAAATACTTGAGTTCACAGCCCACCGAAAGGTGACACTCAGATAAACAAAAAAATAACACAGTGGTAACTGCTACAGTACAGCTGAAAACAATGTATGATGATGTCAGGAAGTGGGCATAGTCAAATCTATTTGTGGAATCAAGAAAGGTTATTCAGAGGAGGAGACAGAACTGGGTGCTGAAATAATTTTTCTGAATGTTCAAGGTGGGAAGGAGGGAACTGACAGAAATCGTGGACATGCTGGGCAGAAGACAGCAATGCAGGGCATGGCAAGCCTGGGCTCTAAAAATATTCGCTTGAAAGTCTGATGGGCGAGCAAGGTGTGCGGGAGCTAAAGAGTAGGAAAGGCCTAGCCACAGAGGGCCCGGTAGGCCTGCTAAAGAATTCCACCTAATGCTGTGGGCAATTAGGAGATACCGGAGCAACTGAAACACGAACGAACAGACTGGCATTCTTAAAATATCACTTTGGCACCAGTGCAGAGGAGCTGGAAAGAGAATGACAGGAGGCGAAAAGACCACACCAAGATCCAGGTGAGGGACAACGAGGGTTGAGCTTTCCTGGTTGAGATGGGGATGGAGAGGTTTTACACGGTAAATGTAAGGGAGGAGCTGAGGATCCCCTCTGGTTTCTGATTTGGGTCACTGGGTGGAGAGGCACCACAAACTAAGACAGAGCGTAGAAGAGGTGTAAAAGCAAGTTTGAGAGGGAAATGATAGGACTTCGGTTTTAAGACAAGCAAAGTTTGAGGAGTCTGTGCAATATTCAGGTGCGGGTGTGCAACAGGTAATTGGGTATGTAGGTGTGGAGCTCAGCAGAGAATTCTAAGATGGAATTGGAGATTTGGGAGACATCATTAGTGGGAATAATAAGAGGGCCAAGGATACAAAAGACTATCAATAATTAAAGAATTGGGAGAAGATGAGTTAAGTCTTTGAAATATGAGAAAAGGAACAGCCAGAAGGACAGGAAACTGGGAAACATTAGGATGACTGAAACTAAGGGAGAGGGGCTTGGGAAGTACGGGTGGTCCAAAATGTCAAATGCAGCAAAGCGATCAAGTAAGAAAAGCTGTGAAAAGTGTCCATGGGATTTAGCAATGAAGGAAGACATAGTGACGGATGGGGGTTGTGATGGTTCATTTTATCTGCCAAACTGGCTAGGTTATGGTTGCCCAGTCGTTTGGTCAAACACTGGTATAGATGTTGCTGTAAAGGTATTTTGTAGGTGTAATTAACATTTACAATCAATTTACTTTAGGCAAAGGAGATTAACCTGATGATATGTGGGGAGGGGGGCATCCAATCAGTTGAAAGCCTTAAGGTAAAAACTGAGGTTTCCCAGAGAAGAAATTTTGCCCCAAGTCAGTAACATAGAAATTCTACTTAAGTATCCAGCCTGCTTGCTTGTCCTACAGATTTCACACTTGCCAGCCCCCACAATTGCATGAGCCATTTCTTTTTATTTAAATCCCATTTTATTGATTATGGCATTACAGTTATCCCAATTTTTCCCTTTGCCCCACTCCACCCAGCACCCTCTACTCCCCCAGGCAATCCCCACACTGTTGTTCATGCCCAGGGATCACGTGTGTAAGTTCTTTGGCTACTCCATTTCCTATGCTGTACTTTACATCCCTGTGGCTATTCAGTAACTACCCATTTGTACTTCTTAGTCCCCTCACCTCTTCACCCCTTCCCCCACACCCCCTCCTCTCTCGCACCAATCACAATGCTCTCCATATCCATGATTCTGTCTGTTCTTTTTGTTTGCTTAGTTGGTTTTTTATATTCAATTATTCTGTTGATTATGCTATTACAGTTGTCCCCTTTTTTCTCCCCTTTCTCCCCCTCCTCCCTACCCATCCCCCCTTAGTTCATGTCCATGGGTTGTACGTATTAAGTTCTTTGGCTTCTCCATTTCCTATACTATTCTTAACCTCCCCCTGTCTATTTTGTACCTACCTATTATGATTCTTATTCTCTGTATCTTTTCTCTCATTCTCCCCCTTCCCCTCCCCAATGACAATGCTCCCTGTGATCTCCATTTCTGTGATTCTCTTCCTGTCCTCGTTGTTTAATTTTTTTGTTTTTGTTTTTTAGGGTCAGTCATTGATAGTTGTGAGTTTGTCGTCATATTGTTGTTCATAGTTTTTGACCTTATATTTCTTAGATAAGTCCCTTTAACATTTCATATAATAAGGGCTTGGTAATGATGAACTTCAAATTTACCTTATCTGGGCAGCACTTTATCTGCCCTTCCATTCTAAATAACTTTGCTGAATAGAGTAATCTTGGATGTAGGTCCTTCTCTTTCATGACTGCGAATACTTCTTTCCAGCCCCTTCTTGCCTGTAAAATTTCTCTTGAGAAGAAAGTGAATATCCTTATGGGAACTCCTTTGTAGGTAACTGTCTCCTTTTCTCCTGCTGCTTTTAAGATTCTTTCCTTATCTTTAGTCTTGGGTAACTTAATGTTGATATGTCTTGGTGTGTTCCTCCTTGGGTCCATTTTCTTTGGGACTCTCTGGGCTTCCTAGACCTCCTGGAAGTCTATTTCCTTCAGCAGATTGGGGAAGTTTTCCTTCATTATTTGTTCAAATAAGTTTTCTGTTTCTTGCTCTTCCTCTTCTCCTTCTGGCACCCCTATTATTCGGATGTTGGAGTGTTTGAAGTTGTCCCAGAGGTTCCTCAGCCTCTCCTCATTTCTTTGAATTCCTGCTTCTTCATTCTGTTCCTATTGGATGTTTATTTCTTCCTTTTGTTCCAAATTCTTGATTTGAGTCCAAGTTTCTTTTCCTTCACTGTTGGTTCCCTGTATATTTTTCTTCATTTCACTTTGTGTAGCCTTCACTTCTTCCTTCATTTTGCAACCGAGCTCAATCAGTTTTGTGAGCATTCTGATTACCGGTATTTTGAACTCTGTATCAGATAGGTTGTCTAATCTCCTCTTTGCTTAATTCTTTTTCTGGAGTTTTGATTTGTTCTTTCATTTGGGACATAATTCTTTGTCTCCTCATTTTGGCAGCCTCCCTGTCTTGGCAGTGTGGCCTAATGTAGTAGGTGTCCTGTACGGTCCAGTGGCACAGCCTCCCCTGTCACCCGAACTGGGTACTTGAGGCGTGCCCTTCATGTGGCCTGAGTATGCCCTCCTCTTGTAGTTGAGACTTGATTGTTGGCAGGTCAATGGGAGTGATTTACCCAGGCTAGTCAGCTGCAAGGATTGGCTGTGACCACTGACTATCAGCCTCCGCCCTCTGTGGAGGATCAGCTGTGCAGGGATACGGTGTGGTGCTCTGATGTACTCTGTAGCTGTCCACTGGGTGAAGAGACCCTGGGATTTCCCAGGTGGTGAGGGCCAAGGTCAGCCCCCACCTGTGTTCTGCCAGGGCTACCTGACCTGAGCTACAAAGCAATTTGAGATGGCTGCTATTTGTGCTGGGCTTGGGAGATTCCCAGGGGAAGCTAAGCTTTGATGCTAGTGCTAGGCCTGGGGCCACTTAGCTGTTGCTTGTTTGATAGGATGTAGGAAAACTGTAAAGCATGAGCTAAGATCAGCCATTCATATGGAAAATTCACAGTTAACGTTTGGATGGGCCAGTAGGTTGGCTGGGAAGAAGTCTTGGGGGATCTCCAGGGTGGGCCAAACAGTGTTAGCCAAGTTGATGGAGTTTCAGGTACGGCACCTGCCTGCTGGCTGTGTGGCTCCATGGGGAGAAGGCTCAGAAAAGTGACGATAACCTCTGTCTGCCTTTCTGCCTGGGAGAAAGCTGTGCTCCAGCTTCCACCTTGACGCCAGACACTTCAGTTCCTCCCTGTAGGCCACTGATGCCTTTTAAGCTGCTACCCCGTCTTGTAGAGGACAGTGTGTGTCTGTGTAAGTCTGTATGTGGGTTCTTTAAGGGGAACTGCTTGGGACTGCAGAAATTTCTTTTACTGACTCAATCCATGCTGGTTTTTGCAGCCAGAAGTTATGGGGACTTATCCTCCTGGCCCTGGACCCTGGGCAGGGGATCCTGAGGTGGGGCTGGGACTCCTCGCCCCCGAGATATCTCTTTTGAATATTTATCCACCACGTGTGGAGGTGGGACTAGCCTGTTCCACATCTTCACCCCTATTACCAGTCTTCATAGATGTGGTTTCTTTAATTCCATAGTTGTCAGACCTCCATGAAACTTGATTTCTGATGGTTGTTCTACATTTTAGTTGTTATTTTGATGTGGTTGTACGAGGAGGCAAGCTCTGTTCACCAATGCCACCATCTTGAACCAAAGTCATCCTGGAGCTCACATGAGCCAATTCTTAAAATCAATGCTCCAGGTCTTGGTAGCATGGCCTACCAAGCCACACTGCCAAGACAGGGAGTCATAGCAGCTATCTAAATATATGTATAGATAGATATAACCTAATCTAAATATATATGAGAGATAAACAGATGGTGGCTTCTCTGGAGGGTCCTGATTAATACAGAAGTGGAAGCCATATTAGGATGGATAGGCAAGTAAATGAAAGGGAAGAAGAGTCTATGAGTATTAAACACGCTTTTTGAAAACAGTTTTCTACCTAAAGGAGAGTTATAGGGCAATGGAGGACAGGCAGATGATCAAAGGAAGTCTTTAAGAATTGTGATAAATTAGCATGATGTACCAGCAATAAAAGAAACTTTGAGTTAAGGAAAATGTGAGTCTGAATTCAGTGCTACTGTTCATAAGCTCAGCAAGTTGTGTAGTCCTCCGAGCTCCCATTTCTTCGTCTGTAAAGTATCTGCAGGTGGTAAGGGTTGGCAAAAAGGATCAGAAACACGCACAATTATCTGGGATTTAACAGGGTAATAAATCACGATAGGCATTTATCATCATTAAATTATTAAACTTTAAGAAACTTTTCCCAACAGTAAAGCTTCTTGAAAGATACCTTTCAACAACAATAACAGATCATGCTTATATGCTGACTGGGCAAAGCTGGTGGAAAGCAGAAGACTGAAGGCACAAGAAAAAAAGAACAATTTTTAAAAGAGATTTTACTTATTTATTTTCAGGGAGGAGAAGGGAAGGAGAAAGAGAGGGTTGGTTGCCTCTCGCATGCCCCCAACCAGGGATCTGGCCTGCAACCCAGGCATGTGTCCTTACTAGGAATCGAACCAGTGACCCTTAGCTTTCTGGGATGATGCCCAACCCACTGAGCCAAGCTGGTCAGGGCAAGAGAGGAATAATTTAGAAAACAAAGTCATGCAGGAGGTGGGATGGGATGAGGCAGATATACAAGTTTTAGACAGGAAGAGGGATGACCCCTTTCCTTGAAATGGAGGGATGAAGTGAGGCTGAGTAGAAATGAAGACATTTTAAAAGAGGGTTTGGCAAGCTGAGGAAGTTTACTTCGTGGAGTCACAAATTTATCTGTGAAGGAAATGAGATCACCTGCTTTACTTTGCTGGGGAGGAGAAGGTAGACAAGCAGAGTAAGACAGAAAGACTTACAACAGCAGTCTAGGGGCAGTGTAACCTAGGGACCATGGCACAAACTCTGAAACCAGGCTGCTGTCTGGGTTTGAATTCGGGTTCTGCCACTTACTATATGACGGAGGGCAGCTTACTCACCTTCTCTATGCTTCAGTTTCATTACCTGCATAATGATGCTAATAATCTCGTGTACCTCATGAGAGTATCATGAGGATTAAATGAATTAATATACATACAAGGTTTAGAACTAGGATGGTCACATAATTTTGTCTAAAACTGGGACTCCTTTGCAAGTGAAACAGGAGTTGGACTGGGGCTGTGCCAGGCAGACTGGGACGGCAGTCGTCCCGCCGACAACAGTAACTGCCCACATTTAGCCAACACGCACGTGAGCATGGTGTTCAGTATGTTGCTGGAAGGCATGCTCCGTCAGGGAAGGGTTGTTTCCAACTTTACTGTTCACTGCCATGTCCTTGGAGCTTAGAACAATGCCTAGTACAGAGTAGGAGTTTACGAAATATTTGTTGAAGGAATGAATGCGCTAAATATTTGCTGTAGGGAATAGGAAACAGCTGATCAGTGACATAGGAGACTGCCAAGCGGCACTGAAAATCCTGTGTAGGAGATTTAAATGAGAAGTTTTATTAGTCTGCTTATTGAGCAATTGTAGCCTGCAGTGTTCAACATCTGAGCCAACAGATAAAAGTACTTCGAGGTTGGGAGATTGAAGGTGGGAAAAAGAAAAGGCCATTTTAAAATAGGAATGTTCCCCATTAGCCTCCTTACCATGCAGGGGTGTCCAACCCGCGGCCCACAGGTGCATTCAGCCCAGGGTGGCTATGAATGTGGCCCAACAGAAAACTGTAAATTTTCTTAAAACCTTTTTTTTGCTCATCAGTCTTTGTTAGTGTCTGTGTATTTAATGTGTGGCCCAAGACAACAATTCTTCTTCCAGTGTGGTCCAAAGATGCCAAAAGTTTGGACATCCCTGACAGGGAAATAAAACAGTTTATTGGCCTAGTTGTACTGTTATTAGAACATCTCTACTTTTTGAGGTATGTCTTTATAATGGTGTCATACTAACTTCTCAGTGAAGCAGTATATTTGTCATGTTTCATGACCTCTGGTTTCTCTAAAGAGGGGAAGAAAACAGGTAACATAACTTTTTTGGTATTTGCTTATACACCTGGGTGCTGGCACTCGGCTGGCACCCCAGTCTGCCACATCACAGCTACTTCCGCCAGCCTCTGAGACATTAAGGCTCCAGGACACCTGTAGCTGAAGTTAAGTCCAGCCTTCCCCTCAGAGGTTCTTATAGTAGCAATGCTTCTGTATTATTTGTGAACTTTACAGTCTTTCATTCTGATAATATAAAATAATATTCCTAAGAAATTTTTAGAAAGTAAGTCATAGAGAGAAGATGAAAGTTTTTGTTTTTGTTTGCCCTAAAACTGTCCGCTTAAAACTAATACCCGAGGAGATAAGAACAAGTCAGCTAGCAAAACAAACAAACAGATCACCCAGAGTATAAAATGTACAGTTTACATACATCTTAGCGACACAAACACCTCTTTTTACTTTTTAAATTCAGAGAGAGAAAAGGAAAGAGGTCAAGGTGTGGGAGTCACTGTGAAAGAGGTGAAAAGTACACGTCCAGATGGATGTAGGCCAAGCTGAGGGTGAGTTTGCCACAAACACCTCTTAAAAAAATACTGCTGCCCTGACCAGTGTGGCTCGATTGGTTGGGTGTCATCCTACAAACCCAAAGGCCAGAGATTTGACAAGCCATCACCTCATGTCTCCCCCTTTCCTCCTCCCTTCCCCTCTTTCTAGAAAAAAATACAAAAAATCTTACAAAAAAGACCACATAATACTTCAGAAACTAATAACAAGGTGGTGGGGGAATGTAGATGTAAGATATTAAGAGTTATTTCATCACTGCTGTTCCAACACTTTCTATTTTAACAATGATTTCAAGGTTCTAGGTAAAATTCACACTGACTAGTGTCAATGTACCTAAAAAGAGTTTTACAACAAAGAAGGACTGCTTACTCCTCGAGGAAAGAAAATGAGTCTACCATGGAGAGGACTCTGGTTAACTCTGAATGTGAATGGCGAAGGCTGAGTAGAAGGCTCAAGCTAACCTATGAATGAAAGATGACAAATGTAATTACAACTTTCGAGTAACCACTCAACTCTTTAAATATCCAACTTAGAATTTTAGAATTAACATCTGCCTTAAGTACCCTTTCATCATGGGCAGATAGAAACTGACACGGAAACTAAGCAGGCTGACGCTGGAGAAGATGACGGCAGGTAGTGGGTCTACTACGACTTACTAAGCTAGGAAGCTTACACCTACGGCAAAGAAATGTTCGGATAATATGAACACAAAAACACCAGTGAAGAAACACAATGGTTGCAAAAACAACACAGATAATAGTAATTTAAATAAGTTCAGTAGACTAACATCACTTCCCCTAAATTTAAAAGCTACTCATGATAAAAAGTAACTGAAATAACTAGTTACAATAAAGAACTACCACTACCTATCTATTGACCTGTCTCCAGAGTATTCTGTTTAAGTAGACACCATTTTTTATAAGAAACAAATTGAAAAAGGACAAAGATCACAAGTTGGTGGTATTCTCAGTAGGCTGACAGACCCTTATAGGTACTCTTTCATTTCACATATTGGTGTTATCTAGGAAAGTACTTCAGATTTCTGGTTGGAGAAATAAAATTTTAAATTGTTTAAATCAGAGACTGGCACATTTTTTATGTGAAGGACCAGATAAATATTTAAGGCTTCACAGGCCATACGTTCTATGTCACGACTATGAACTCTGCCACAGTAGCACAAAAGCAGCCACCGATGATAATAAACAAATGAACATGGTTTTGTTCCAATAAAACTTTATTCACCAAAACAGGCAGGGTGCCATAGTATGCCAACCTGATATAAATCATCATAATCCCTAAGAAGTGATCATTGATTAAATCTTTTTGAAAAAGAGAATTTGTTATATTGTGATATTAAATCTGTTTGAAACTGTGTCCCTGAATTATTTGTCTTTTCTGGTTTTGTTGTTTTCAAATGTGCTTATCTCCTATGATTTTAAACTGTGACTCAGGTCTCAGGTGCCTTCCAGCTCTAAAGTTCTGTGATTCCCCAGATCCCGGTGAGATAAGAGCATGCAATTAATCAACATAAACAGAATATTTGGAGGCAGGACAATTCTGCTAGGTATATGACAGGTAAGAGCAAAAAGGCTAAGCGGATGCTCTAATGGAAGCCAGCATGAAGAAATGCTATAGAGACACACGGAAGCGTCATTTGGCAGAGCCAGGAGCTGCTACAAAGCAACAGCAGCCAACAGTCTGGGCAGCAGGGGCAGAGCATGCCACTGCTTCTGAGTAACAGCGATTTGCTTTTACAAAGTTCTGCGACAAACCAAAGAGACCTTCAAGGGTACGCAATGTGTAAAGGATCACAGGCCAGTCCTCCTGTGCACATCTGCACGCTAAGAACACCCAGTCATTACAGAGGAGTAATATATTAACAGGCAACCAACCACGACATGGTGTGCCTTGTAATAAATCAAGAGACTTCTCTGCTGTCACAGAAAACTTGGCTTCATTTTTGTTAAACTGGAGAAAAGCCTTAACGTTTTATAATTTGATGACATTTGAATTTCTGAACAGAATTGTGTAATAAACAGATTTTATCTTATAATTCCATGATACAGTGAATAGTCCTCAAAGGACAAAGCAGTGAAGGGAAAGAAATGTAGCTTTCTACAGGATTCGAGACTGCCACAATCTCTAACAGCTGCTTCACTGAAAGTACAGTAACTTTTAATTCAGGACACTAATGTACTCCATTTCCTGCATTTTCTTAAGTGCAAAGGGTCTTTAAAGGCTTTGCCAAAAAAATAAGGATGGTAGCATACATAAACCAAACAGCAAAGTAGGCAGCATTGTAAGAAAAAGCCAAGAATATGATCCCTGAACTCCGAAGAAATGGAATGTTTCAAGGAAGGGGAGGAGTGGGCTATGTCAATGCTGCTGATAGGCCGAATAAGGTGACAAAACCATTGGAACAGTAATACAGACGAGGAGCTGACAAGAACAGCTTTGGTGGAGTGGTGAGGGCAAAAGTCTGATGAAATGGGTTTAACGAAGGAAGGGAGAAGAGGAACTCTAGGCACTAAGAAGAAACCTTTTTTTTAAAGGATGGTTTGTTTTCATAGTAGTGGACAATCCACTAGACAAAGAAAGCTGATGGTGGAGGAGGGGATAGCATTGCTGGAATAAATAGGAGCTGGAATAGTTAGAATCTACTGGAGGAGCTGGCCGCAGCCAGCAGCATGCTCATCCCTTAAATAAGAGGGAAAACAGAGCATGTGGGCATGGATGCAGGTCCGTGAACATCTCTGTTTTAAACATATCCTAGGTTTTACGTGCAAGATTTCAATGTCTGGAATACTGGCAACTAATTCCAAGTTATAAACTGTGCACAGGCCATACAACATGTTTGTGGGAAGCATTCAGGCCCTTGAACAATCTGTGTCCTCTGCAGTCGGCCCTTCTTCATTCATTTTAATTAAGGTTCACCTGAGGACGGCCAAGGCCAATACTTTTGAATGGCAGAACATTAATATAGGGTAGGTGCAAGGACTCTGTACCACGTTTCAGAAAACCTTGGTTTCAGGGTAGGCACTGCCATTTACTATTAGCTGGGTGACCTCTTTGAGCTAATTCATTCATTTGTAAAATGTAGTTTCATGAACTATCCTGTCTAATTCACAGAGGTGTTGTGAGTAGCAAATTAGAAAGTAGGTCAAAGAATATCAAAACCTATAAAGCTCTATATAAACATAAGTAAATGCCTGTAAGATAACAGAAAATATATATTGGTCTTGGTCCCCAGTCCCTGGCACAGAGCTCCCCAAACCCTTGGAATTTTCTGATGGTAAGAGCACTAGGAGCATCTTTTATTCTAATGAGGTGACTCTGGGTGGGCCCCTGGATGAGGGCTGGTCACCAGAAAGACCAAGCCCTGATTAGAAGCTTGGAATTTTCAGCCTCACCCTCCATTCTCCAGAGAGGGAAGAGGAACTAAAAATGGAGTAACAATCATGCCTATGTGAGAAAGCTTCCATAAAATCCCCAAGTTAAGAGGTTCAGAGAGCTTTCAGGTTGGCAAACACATCCACACTGGGAGGGTGACGAACCCCAACTCCACAGGGGCAGAAGCTCTTAAGCTTGGGATCCCCCCAGACCTTGCCCTATGTAGCTCTTCATCGGTATTCTTTATCACTTCCTTTGATAAACTGGTGTGTTTGCCTGAGTTCTGTGAGCTGCTCTGGCAAATTAATCAAACCTGAGGAAGAGGTCATGGGAACCTTTGATTTGTAGCCAAACAACTGGACAGAAGTTGTGAGTAACCCGGGGACCTACTACTTGCAGTTGGCATCTGAAATAAGGCGGAAGCAGTGTTGTGGGACTGAGCCCTTACCCTGTGGGATCTGACCCTGTCTCCAGGTAGACAGTGTCAGAATTCAGTTCAATTGCAGGATACCCAGCTGGTGTTGCAGAGAATTGCTTGGTGTGGGAAAAATCTCCACATATTTGGTGATCAGAAGTGAAATATTCTGTGTGAATAGTTCAGGAGACACAGGAGAAAGACTCACAGAAGGTACAGTGAATTGAGTTTTTCTGATACAATAGCTTTAAAAAGAGACCTAATATGGAGGTTTAAGCATTTTATGTCTCTGTGTTCAGTTAGTTCCTCATAGAAATGGGAATACAGATTACTTAGCTCATGGGGTTCCTCAAATATATTAAAATTATGAAGTCCTTTTCAAATGTTAAATGTCCTATAATTACTTGGTAATAAAGTACTGGTCTAGTATGGACAAAAACACAAATGAAGATGCATATAACACTTCGTAAAGAGTTGATTATATTCTTGACTTCCCTAAAATAATGAGCAATTTAATGTGCTAGTTTGGAAAAAGTTATTTAATGTTCTCAGTTTTTCCCATCTCCTTTAAGACGTATATAAGCTTGCAATGGGTTAATAATAGAGGCTAGTAACAGAGCCGGTATCTGTTCCCTATGGATGACGCTTCTGGGGGCTTCTGGGGGCACTGCTCCCAACGGCAGGAGAGGCAGGAACAGGGAGTGGCTGTGTAGTCAGGTCCAGGATGCAACTGAGGGAGAAGCAGCAGCAGTCCTCCCGGCCATGACTTATAAATTCAGAATCAGAGCTAATAATTCTTACATCTACCTACTTTCACGCCAAATGTGTTTGATGGAAACACTTCTTAATATCCATTGTTCTCATTATGCTGGACCATTAAGTCACACATGATGTGAAGGCTAAGAAAACATCAATCTTTATGGGGAACTGTGCTGGATTAAAAACTCCCTATCACATGCTATTCTATGAGATTCTTCACTTTCAGCTTTCATCAAACCACAACTGATCTAGCAAACTCAACAGCCAAGTCTCTCTCACCAGCCTATTTCTTATAGAACAGTGGGGACTTGAGTTGAATGATGGCAACTTGAAAGATTTAAAAGGCTCCAAAGTAAAGTTCTGCATTTAAAAGCACAGTTCAAGTTAAGATTATGAGTAATGCCTTTTTTCTCCCACCTCGGTTTTCCAACTCTCTGAATGACCTACTGTAATTCTTTAAATTGTATATTAGAATAAAATCGCCCTGCCATAAAAAGAGTTCCCCTGCAATAACATTAAGAAAACATTCTGACAGTCACATTTGTACACGGATGCCAGTATGGGATTACTTAGCACCTTTTAAGGAAATCCTGTGGGCGTCAGACTCACTAATATGATTTAAATATCTCTAAAATAAGTATGTTGATTTGAATCACTAAAAAAGACTCTTTAAAGCTTTAATTAATAAAAAAGCAAATTAACTAGAGATAAATCCAAAGTTAACTACTACCTTTAAAGAAGGCAGGGAGTAAAAATAAGTTTCCAGGAAGTTCTTTATTTATTGGCATCCTTTAGGATTGAATCTTTTTGAGCCTGCTTGTAAATGACATGGAGACAGAGCGATTGCACAGTAAGTGTAGTGATTAAAAGTGTGGGCGCCAGAGTCAGATCCTCTGCGTTCAAGTCTTAGCTTCTACCACTTACTGTATCTGTGAATCTGGGTGGGTCACTTAGCCTCTGTAAAACTTCCGTTTTCTTGCAAATTAGGGAGAAAAATAATTTCAAGGTTATTGTAAAGAGGAAGTGAGATGACTCTTAATTTTCTTTTTCACGCCATCCAGGTTTATCACGTATCAAAATGCAGCGACAACAGCAACGAAGTGCGGTGTAGCCCCATCAGGCTCTGCTCTAGGTGCGCCAGGGCCCTGCTGCGGACAGCGGACAGCGGACAGCGGACAGCGGGGAACACTGCCGCCTTGGGGCTGTTTCTGAAATTAGATCTGCCTTTGTTTCTCAATGCCACATTATAAACTTTGAAAAATATACCTTTAACATGTTTATATATGAAGTAAATTTCAACAACCTAGCCTTCCTTCATAGACAAGGCTGTTTTTACTATAGTAGACATATTAAAAACAAATCACTTGGAAAATAAAAATTGTGTAGTAATTGTGGTGATGTGGAATTGTTTTGAGAAATTCTATTTGGAAAAGAATAAGCACTCCACAAAAAACATTTCCTTAACAATTAGGTACCAATTAATAATAATGGAAATGTTTATAGAATTAGTTCTTTCTAGATATGATCCTGCATACTATGAACCTGTTCATTTGTCTCATTCAGACTCAAAATGTCTATGAAAAATTCTATGGTGACATGTGTGGTGGGTCAGTTTCTATAACTTTTTACTTCAGATTGACAGCAGTAACTAAATCAAACCGTTCACTCTAAAAATCCTTCAAATTTGTTTACAGTAATATAAAGGTACCCTAAACAAGAACATGTAAAAATGGGTTATTACTAAAATATTTACTTGAGAAGGGAATGGGAACTATTTGTTTTATAACACAGATTTTCAAAGTAATAAAACCACCCAGTAAAAACAATTGTGATGGGATTTTTATATTCACATAGACTTTTAGTAATTTACACTGTTATCCAATGACAGCAGTTTCTTCTCATACTTTAGCAGTCTGCATTGTTTTATAACACTTAAAACTAAAGGTGGACACAAAAATGTTACAAATGTGTTTACCTACTTGTACATATACTAATTCTAAGGAAATCTGAACATTAAACAGTCATTACTTGAAAAGCATCTACAGAACACTCCACATGACAGATATTCGGTAAACTAATCAAGATAGTTTTTCTTACATAAGTAAGTAGCCCAGGTTAAAAAATCATAGGATCCCCAAAGATAAGTTTATGTACTTTCAATTACTTCACCTGAAATTTAACTTAGATGGAAAAAAATAGTATTGAGTATAAAAACTGGGAAACATTTAATTTTCACTTGAATTTAATTATTTCTTCCCATTTCTCTGTCAATACTGAACACTAAATAAAATCCACTTGCTAAAAGTTCAGCTAATATGCTAATATGAACAGTTTCGCAAGATCAAATTAAACTTAACACCTAATCTTAAAGAGACAATCCTTTTTTAACCTACTTTATTAATTTTATTGGACTTTCCTAAGAATCATCATATTTGTTATCAACAGACATAGGTAATATCACAGCTAGCAACTTTCTAATTCATTAATTTCCATATATAGTCAAATCAATTCCTGTATTACAGAGGTACCAAAGCTATATTTCTTTTTTTTTTTAATACATTAGTGCTATACTAGGGGTGTAACTCCTTATAAAGCAAGCACAAATGTGGCATCAAACTTACTTTTCCAAAGAAGCCTTTGAAGAACTTCCTTTCCTGGAGGAACAGGGGGACAAGTCGAGCGCTATTATTGTATGGGCTAAATGTCCCAGGGCTTCACACCAATAAGCACATAAGGAAGTTGGGTAAAGGGCACAGTAGGAGAAGGGGGGGGGTGAGTTTTAAAGAGTTATCCATACAAGGAGTGACATGAAAATGCAGGGAAACAAACTGTGTGGCTTAAGAATCCCTGGAAAGAATGAGAAGTCAGAGCCTGTATCCATGCAGAGCAACCAGTCAGTTCAGTGCCTCTGTTTACTTTTAAAACAGAGGTTATCCAAATTTGGTAGCAGAGAGAAAGATTAGGACACACTAGTTTTGTGAGATTTGCATTTTAAATTTCATAATAGTGAGTAGTCAACAGAAGATTAGTTCCGTCTACATATTTCAATTGAAAAGTGGTCAACTATGTGGAAGTCATCAATTAAAAAGCCAGTTCACATTCAAATGACCACATAGTCACATAGCAACACAAAAAATTAAATTATGAGTGCACAGCAAGGGTCCTTGTCTGACTTGTTCTTACTGAGTTCAAGAGGTCATCTAGACAATGCTTATTTATGCATTAGAATTAATTTGTACGTGTGCCGATAGATCCCATGACAATCGGGGAAATAACAAATATGTTCTATTCCAGCAGTTGTGGGGGGCAGGTGGAAGAGGGTATAAGAGGGATAAATGGTAATGGGGAAATATATAAATAAATAAATAAATTCTATTCCAAACACAGAATAAATCATCTATAAAAAACACAAGGCTAATGATCTCACTGGAGCAGAGAAAACAAATATATGAGAACATAACCACATCTGTGAACAACTGAAATGTAAGGAATAGAGTTTTGTTTTCTTTTTAAATGTTACTGTTTTAGAATAAAGAAACTTGCATCGACAGTTGTAAGTACATGAGAGAGACATAGAAATCTATGGTCTCAGCACCAATTTTTAAGCATATACACACTTTAAAAACTGGTCACCATTTAAAATCTGAAGAATTTATGCAAAGTAGATGGGCTCTAATTCACCCAAGCTAGATTAACTTTACCTTTCCTAGTTTTGGTTAAAGTACACTTTAAACCTTTACTTTTTATAATTAGTTTTTAATGATGGGCAAATGTCTAGAAAAAAAACAACTGTACTGAAATTTGACTCTCTCAGATAATTTATAGTCATTCGAACACTAAATGGTTTGCTTGCTCCCGAAGTTTTGAAAATGACAAACAGTATCAAATATTTCCACAAAATGTTTTGAACTCAAGCTGGAAAAATAATAAAGTAACTGGGGTAGATATCACAGTAAGACCAAGTTTATTTCTGCTGCCAAGTTTGGTGACCCTAGTTTTGTTAGACTGAGCAACCATCAGCTTTTAGGGATGCAGCCAAAGTTAAAAGATTCACCATTCTTAAGGGACAGTGAGGTGAGGGAAAGAGATCTGTTAATATTTAATTTAGCTCCCAGAAAAGCGCTTGTTAAATTTGGAGTTTGCCTTCTCTTCATAAAAGATCTCAGATGTTAATGAAAAAGGCTGACGTGCAAAATGCATAAAAAGATAGTTATTAGAGAATATTGTTTTTAAAAAAACAATTAAGTTATGATTCTTTTACCTGCTAAAACAAAAACATATATTAGAAAAAATATATCAGATAGTGAATAAAAAAACCAACATATTAGAAACTGGTAGTATAATGAAACTAGTCTAAAACCAAGACAGAGGAAGAGACACTTACAGAGACAATGGGAAGAAAAGACCTTTCAAAGGAAGGGCATCTTGGATCAGTGTCAAGCAAGATAACCAAAGGCCCGATGCGCTCTTCACAGAATAGACTGACATTACTCCCCACCCAGCACTGACTACGATGTGAAGACACTGAAAATGAACAACAGATTGTCCACAGACAATATCTCATACAATCTAAATCCCTAAGTGGCTAATTTGTGAAATTATGGCACAAGGTAGGTGAGTTAAAAACAGCCATAACTAACTCTATGTATACAAAGCAAAAAACGATTTAAAAATATTTAGGCTCTGAGAAGCATATGTTTGAAACACTATCTTGTTTAGTTATAGTATCTTTTCATTTGAAAATATTAAGTTTGCAGATAACTTCTAATTTAAAATATTCCTAAATTTTAAGGAACTACAAGGAAAAAGCAAGCTATCTTGCAAACTACCGTACTTCCTCAATTCCCCACAAATTTAGAAAGCACTAGAATATTAGATTTTTAGTTTAAATATCATTTAAGTGATAAGTTTATGATGATTGCTTTGCTACTTAACTGGTACATCTGAGCTATGTAATTCTTCAAATTTTAAAAACTGTGGCGTTTAAACTAGTTCCACAGATATGCAATTTTCCTGTAATACGTAGGTTGTACACTTTTACATTTGCTTGCATTTATGTGAAACTCTAAGAGGACGCTTTATGATCTATTATGTAAACAGAAGCAGAAACACCTCCAGAGACACAGCTTTTGGCAAAATATAAGCATCTGGTATACTTAATCATAGATGTTTGTTATAGATTATACATGTCTGTTAGGATCAATGCTTGGTAAGAGGGGAGGCAACTAGAAATTTCTGCATAGTAAAAATGTGAAGACAAAAACCATGAATTTTTGTGGACTAATATGATCTGAGAAGAACGACAAGCTGAAGACTTCCAACTTCTGCAACCTTCTCAGTACAGCATTATACAAGGGGAAAATTTGAGTGTAATAAACAGAAAATTGACATGTTACCTAAAAATTCAATCTCATTTTTATTTTTTATTAAAGATAACTTTAATTTAAATATGTATACCTGATAGTACAATGTAGGAAGAGAGAGACTAGAATAGGAATATCATCGATGGAGTGTTTATTGATTTGAATGGGACACACAGTAAAAGCTAGTAACTTTTAAATTAAACATTAGGACTTTCCATTTGAAAAAAGTATGTTGAAAATTAACAGTCAAAACATCTATAGGTATCTAGTAAAACTTCCTGTGTATTTTACATTTTGTCAAAAGTGAAAATAAAAAGGTTTTATTTTTTAATTTAACTTCCTTTCTTCTAACAGATTTAAACTGATTTAGTTGCAGAAATATATGTCAAATAAGAGTACCCAGGGCTGAAAACTGGCTCACGTATACTCGGTAAGAATGAAAGTATCAGCCAAGGGTGTTTGATTCAGGAACTGTTTGCATTTTTATTTCTGATAAATTCAGAAATATTTTTCCCTGTTGCAACCCCTTGCTGAAGTCAGGCACTTACAGTTCTATGAACTGTAACACACAATTCTATGAACGCAGCTCAGGCCTACTGACTGCAAGGCGGCAGCAGCAGAATGAAGAGCACTAAATGACTGTATGCTTGTCAGAGTGAAGGCATTGCATTAAATTCAATCTTATTCTTAAAAACACACGTTTCCCTATGTAAAATTATAAACATTCGCTCCAAGTCTCCCAGGTAGGGGTGGTCTGAAAAATTTTACAGAACTTCCTGAATGAAAATTTCAGAAATGGTCAATATCCCCTCAAAGTTCAAAACTTTAAGTATGTACAGAAAAATAATCAACATATATAAACCTTCATTTTAGTCATAAAATACCACAGGGAAATAAGGATCCTTTAGAGTATGCAAAAGGATTTTATATACTTTAAACATGAAAAATAATTATGCTTATGGTAATTATTATGAGATTCAATTTGACCACCTGTGGAGGACTGAATTGTTTTCTATATTCATTCCAGATATATTTTTTGAGTGGCTACTATGTGCCAGGCACTGTTTTAAACCAAGTGGCAATTTGGTTTCTATTTCTGGGAAAATAAAAGCTCATTAAATTTTATTATTTAAATAGTCCTGTACTCAATCATGCTTATAGCTTATAATCTTCTTGGCCAAAAATATAAAAAGGTAAAATAAAACAAAAACATTTGCTTAACTAAAAAATTAGTTTTAAAATTTGGCAAACAGTGGCTGTCTCTGGGGTTGCAGGAGATTTTATATACTGTTTTTGTTCATTTGTATTTTATACAATGAACCCTCACTACCTATATAATAAACAGATGTCTTCTATTTAGAAGTAGGTTTAAAATATAACTAGACAGTTAAGAGGGTTAACTGCTCACTAAACAACTAAATACCATTTCTTAATACATACCTTCTGGGGAAATTTAAACCATCCCTAGATTTTCCTCGTTTAGAGAGTGAACGTGAAGCTACACTGAGTTAAAAGACTTCCTAAAGGCTGATTCCACAGTGACCTTCTAACAGTAAGTTATAGAAGTTATAAGATTTTAATAACTATAGTTTGTTTCAGGTGCATCTAGTCTGTTCGTAGTTTCATCTGTTGCTTTTAGTCATTAGTTTATGGTGTTTAAAATGTCCTTTAAATGACTATAGGGCAGATCATTACACTACTTTTTAAAACAGCTAAACTTATTTTTCTAGCAAACTTAAAATTATTTTGTTAGAGAGGAGACTGAATTTATATTTATTGTAAAGTTACAATATCTGTAGCTATATTTAATTGGGGAATATATTCAGGTAGACATGACAAGTTTATAAATTATAGTTCTATGTACCATGATAAATGGATGTTAAGTCCCTTTAATATTATGATAAATTGGAGGGCAAAGACAGACTAGGGAGGGCTTCAATCATTTTAGAATTTAAATAACCAAAATCTAAGGTAAAGGGCATGTGTGTGTACATACGTGTTCTTCTGTCTAGATTGGTTTAGTTTTTATTTCATTACTTCTTTGCATAGTATAATCAGTTATTTTTTTTCTTCTTTTCCCTTCTATAACAGACTCAGGCATTTCTTCCAAAATATAATCCACTTCTCTGAGTGGTTGTTTTCTTGAGTTTATATCTGAAGAATTATAGAAGAAGGTCATACAGAATGCACCAAGAAGCAGAAGAGTTCTGATTATTAGGTAAATTGAGAAAAAAAGCACTCATTAGTAGCCAAACTTGTGGCAGCCCCCATACCAGCAAACCCAAAGCCACAAGGATTTAATGCTATCTGGGGCAAGGGCATGCAGCAGTAATGCTTAAAGCCTTCAGAGCAAAGGTGGGTGGGGGTGGGGAGGCCACACACCGGAGGGACGAAAGGTTGTGAAGGGGCTGTCAGATTTTTCAAATATATCCAAAATATGAAATTAACACTTTCATCTGAACCTTTATGAGCTCTGAACCCATTCTCTCCTTTTATTAAATACACAGCCATGTGCCTAGAATGTGTTCTGTGGCATAAAGGCAAAGTAAACATTTATCTTAGAAAAGGATTTTTCCATTTCAAGTATGCCGCAGTTTGTGCAAGAGGCAGAGAAATACATTGTTTATGTTAGAGGGGCATAGAGAAGGAAATTGGGAGTAGCAGTCAAGATAGTGAGTCCTCCCCAAGTGTAAACCTCACTAGCCTTCAACACAGAATCTCTATCTTCTATTTTCTCCTTGAAAGCTGTTTATTGTAGACTTAAAAACAGTAATTTATGACCCAGTTAGCACAGTTAAGACACTAAATGTAACAATTTTATCCTGGCTTTAGAATATTAGTCATTTCATTGTTTAATATGGGTTCTTAATCAAAAGTATCTTTTGGATAATGTCTGGCCTAAATCAAAGAAGTTGTTCTTCATAATCTATACCTTTGGATTGACAACATGAGATGTTCTTTATTAGTGAACTCATGTCTTTTGCCTTAAGAGAAACACTGTTCTTAGTGGATTGTACATCACTAATATTTACTGAGCAAAATCTTTAGAAAATATTTACAGCATCTAGACCAGCCCTGGCAACCATGAAATACATACAGCTTTCAATCTTTTCACGGCGTCTTCACAGACGTGCATCCCTCGCGACTCGTCGACTTCTACATGGCCAAGGTACTGCAGGGAGAAGAAGAGAGTTAGGGCTTCCGCTATGTTTACCGAGTAGCTACTACATGATAGGTATTAGATGGTAGAAAACTGAATATTGAAATTTCTACACTCAAGAAACTCACAGCCATTGTAGAGAGTTAAGATAATGTTACTTTACTTACCCTCAGTGTCCTCAAATGAATGAAATGTATAAGAAATGTCTCAAAAAGTTATTATAGAGAGTATGAGGTAGGCACTGAATGTTATCTGAATCTAGTGGATCTGAGGCTATTGCCTGTGCTAGAAAGTTATTGTATCTCTAAACATAAAAACCATCCCAAAACATAGCGTGTGTTTTGGGATGTACACACACACATAGCATGTACACACACACATGCAAGTATTAAAAATGGCATGAATAAAAGTACCAGTTATTCCAAAGCTGAAGAGTTCACACACTCCTTTTAGGGGGAACATAGAAGAGCAGGGCAGAAAACTGAAACAAAATTTAAGGCCGTGCATCTGAGCTTTAAAAGATGTGTAGCATTTGAGGAGGTAGAAATGGAAAGTTTAGGAAACTATTTTAAGCAGAGGGAATTCAATAAAAGTGAGAGATGTAGAACAGGATAACTACATATCAGCAAGTATTATTACTATTTGACTGGAATGTGAGGTATATGCACTTGGGGAACTGGAATGCTAAAACGAGTCTGTACTTAATCTCAGAAGCAATGGAGAGCTAATAAAGCTTTTTTTTTCCAAGGTGGTAATAGGATTCAAATTGTACCTTAGTATGGGAATAGTCTTAGACTAGAAAAGCAAGCCCTGGCTAGTGTAGTTCAATGGATTGAGCTTGGGCTGTGAACCAAAGTATCACAGGTTCAATTCCCAGTCAGGGCACATGTGTGGGTTGCAGGCCAGGTCCCCAGTAGGGGGCCCATGAAAGGCAACCACACATTGATGTTTCTCTCTCTCTCTTTCTCCCTCCCTTCCCTTCTCTCTAAAAATAAATAAATAAAATCTTAAAAAAATAAAAGAAAAAAGTTATTAAAAAAAAAAAAAGAAAAGCAGAAGGAATGGTAGCAATGTGGTAAGTACCCTTTTTAAAAAGGAAATTTAGGGTCTGTTTCTGGGTAAGATGGAGTAGATGAACTACCGTCTACCCACTGAATGAAACAAAATAAAACCTGGATAGAACACCTGGAGCACCTATTTGAGGTTTCTATAAAGAGTGGAAGATGCGCCCTGGCTGGTGTAGCTCTGTGGATTGAGCGCAGGCGGTTCAACTCCCAGTCAGGGCACATGCCTGGGTTGCAGGCCAGTTCCTAGCAGGGGACACACGAAAGGCAACCATACACTGATATTTCTCTCCCTCTCTCCTTCCCTGCCCCTCTAAAGATAAATAAATAAATATATAAATAAGAGTAGAAGACGAATCAGTGAATAATACCATAATTGAAGATATTTTTGAACTGGCAGGGAGTTCACCTCCCCCTACCCTTACCTTCCTTGGTACCTCCCACTGTGGCAGAGAGAGAACTCTGGGAAAAGCAGTGGAGCTCTGGCTCAAGGACCAGGTAAGAGAAATTCTCATCCTCAGAAAGAGAACGGGAATCCTCTTCCTTTTTTTCATCTCTCTTTTTTGCTTTCTTCTCTCACACTCTAGCCCCAAGAAATCCTGTGACAGCAGTGGTGCTGGTGGCAGCGATAGAAACCACACCTGTAAGGGAGGGGAACCTTCCTCTCTGTTCAGTGGAACTGTGATTCCAGGAAGGTGGAGCCGACCCCCCTTCTGCTTTTCCCCCTCTCTCTGTGTCTCCCACCATTTGGCCCTGGAATGGAGGTGAAATAGTGGGAATGCATGTATTCCCACTGTACACAGAGTTTAAGTAACTTGTCCAAGGTCATTCAGCTAATGAAAGCTCAAACTCATGTAGCCTGATCCAGTCTTATAATGCTCATATATTGAATTTTTCATTTTTACTCCTATTTTTTCAGTGATGAATAAATGCACAAAACCAATGTAGAAAACTTCTGGACTTCAGGTGACAAAATACTTGAGGTATCAATTACAAAATTCATGAACTAAGGTCAAAATAATTAAATGTCTAAAGAATTGTAACATCTATAATTTTGAATACACATTAAATACAATGGCAAGAATGCTCACATTTTTAGCTGTGGATAAAAAGGGGCGCTGTGGTAAGTCTAACAGAAAGAAGCCTCACAGGGGGACCTGGTCATACCTTCCTGCCTGGCAGGTCATGGTGTGAGTCATGCCTCGGACCTATGACCTCCCTAGTAAAAGGTTATCTTTGCCTTAAGTGAGCCCTGTCCACTTTTTTAACTGCTGTAAATATTTAATTTTTTTAAAATTTAAATGTATTGGGGTGACCTGGTTTAATATGATTATATAGGTTTCACGTGTACGTTTCTGATACGTGATCTGTATATTGCATCGTGTGCCCACCACCCAAAGTCAGATCATCTGTCACCACGTATTTGCACCTTTACCTTTTCCTACCCCCTGCCCCACTTCCTTCTGTGAGCACCATAATGTTGTCTGTGAGTTTCATGTTTATATTTCACAGGAGTCAGATCACATGGTTCTAAGCTTTTTCTGACTTATTTCTCTCAGCACAATATTCTCAAGGTTTGTCCATGTTGTCATAAGTGGCAACATTTCATCTTTTCTTATGGCTGAGCAGGACTCCATTGTATATATGCACCACATCTTCTCTAGCTAACCCTCTCTTGAATTCACAACTCTTGTCTTGGCCACTGTGAATAATACTGCAAAAAACATGGGGTACACATATCTTTGCAAACATATGTTTTCAAATTTTGGGGTTAGATACTCAGAAGAGGGGTTGCTGGGTCCTATACTATGGTAACTCTATTCTTAATTTTTGAGGAACCTCCATACTGTTTTCCAGAGTGGCTGTGATGAGGGGACTCAAGAATTGGAAAATTTTAGTTTTAGTTAATATCAATAAACTTAGTACTCAATGCATGTAAAAAGCTATTGTTTTGGGTACCGAAGGTATGACCCACCCTGACTCCAGGAGACCATATGAAGTTCCACCTTTGTGCCTCACAAGGACTCAAGCGATCCAGATGGCACCTGAGCCGCTGTACTCCAGACCACACCCTCCGCACAGATAAAGAGCACAGCCCTGAGCACAGATGAAGAATCACAGGTCAACAGATGAAAGAATGCTGCAGCTTTTTATTTGGTTAACCTTTTCCCTGAAGTCCAAATCCCTTACCTACGATTTTCTTCTCCTTTTAAAAAGAGTGGGTTTGAAATGGAATGTAAGACAGTCTGTTAGGTTATATAAACTGCTGTCTTCTCAGACCGCCAGCATCTGAATAAAGCGCCCGTGAAGATCCAATCCCTGTCTCTGCGACCTGGTTCTGGTGGTGACAGGCAGCTCGAACGCCCGCACGTGCACTTTCCCGGAGTCAGCCGTACCAGGTTACATTCCCGCCAGCAGTGAAGGAGGGTCCTTTTTTCTCCACAACCTCTCCAACATTTGGTTATTACTTGTCTTCTTGATCCTCTCTCCATTGCTTTTGTACATCTAGGTTAATAAACCTTTGGGATGCCTTTTTCAGCCCACCCTCAAGGGAGCACATAATCTTGTTAACTACCCTGCAATCAATCCAATCCCATGTAATCTTGTAATTCATGTAATCTTCCTTATGCCCCACCCCCACCAATTACACATGTATAAAAAGAAACGGCAAACTGTTATTCTGGGAAGCATTCTTCTCTGAAGCATTTGAGATCGTGCTTCTGGTATGTAGTCAGTTTGCCTCAAATAAACTCTTATAAAAGTTCTCCATAGGTTTGGATGTTCTCTACATCAAAGTGGTGAATCAAATAATGCATTATATATAGTTCTAAACTGAAGAGTATAACTTTTTTAGGGAAAATCTGAATAATACAAATTCCAAGAAGATACACAATCAAAGCCCTGCATAACAACCTTTCATTTCAGTCAAAGACAAACCACATATACAACAGTGGTCCCATAAGATTCAAATGGAGCCAAAGAATGCCTATTGCCAAGTGATGCCTAGCTGTCTTAACATTCTAGTGCAATGCATCACACAAATATCATTGTGTTACAGTTGCCTACAGTATTCAGTGCAGTCACAGGCTGTATAGGTTTGCAGCCTAGCAGCTGTAGGGGAACAGATTTTTGTCACCCCAGAATATGTCTCTTTGGCATAAGGATTGTTTTAGTCTCTCTAATTTTAAGAAACAACATAAAAGAGAAGCTCTGAAGTCCAAGTAGAAGTCACCTTTAATAAAAGACATTTACTTTGTAAGGGAAATCTCCATTTGTAAGCTGTCTCCTTTGCTGTACCAGAAGTAAGGGAATAAGTTTATCTTTAGAAATGCTTATCAATACAGAAAACAAGGATTTAAATACGCTAACAACCTGAGACTTCCCACCAAGGTGGAGGTGTACGTAGACTTGCTTCCTTCCTTGCCCAACCACAAGAAAGATAACAACCAATATACAAACAAAAAACAACCAGACGTGCCAGAAAACAGGTAGGATGGACGGAGAGGACGCAGTTTGGCATGGTGGGTGGCAGAATGGGCAGTCCCACATTCACGTGGGAAGGACAACTGGGGAGAAAGCGATCCCAGCCTCCGGCCAGACCATGCAGCCCAGGGTACCAGTGCAGGGAAATAAAGCCTCATGACTGCAAAAACCAGTGGGGGTTGGGGTGGCAGAAGAAACTGCCAGTCTCTCAGGAAAGCCCATTTAAAGGGCCCACAGGATCCTACAAGGTACATAAACCCACTCACTCCAGGAATTAGCACAGGGCAGCAGCCAGAAGGGGGCAGTCGCTTGCGGGAAGTGGGGGAGGTGACTAGAAACTGGGTGAGAGCCAAACAAGTGGCATTGTTCCCTCTCTGACCCCTCTTCCACACACAGTGCAAAGTGGCGAGGCAGATTGCACTGCCATGGTGAATGCCTAAGGCTGTGCCCCTTACAACATAACAGGTGTGCCAACACAGGGTGTCAAAGCAGCTCTACCTAATACACAGAAACATAGGGAGGCCGCCAAACTGAGGAGACAAAGACATTTCGCTCAAATGAAAGAACAGACCAAAACTTCAGAATAAGAACAAAGTGACACTGAGATAGCCAACCTATCAGATAGAGTTCAAAACACTGGAGATGAGATTGCTCAGAGAAATGATTGAGCACAACTGCAAAATAAAGGGAGAAGTGAAGGCTATACAAAGTGAAATAAAGAAAAATATACAGGGAACCAACAGTGAAGGGAAGGAAGCCAGGATTTAAATCAATGATTTGGAACAAAAGGAAGAAATAAATGTTCAACCAGAATAGAAAGAAGAAACAACTCAAAAAAATGAGGAGAGGCTTAGGAACCTCTGCGACAACTTTAAATGTACCAACATCCAATTCATAGGGGTGCCAGAAGAAAAGGAAGTACAAGAAATTGAAAACTTACTTGAAAAAATAATGAAAGAAAACTTGCCCAATTCAGTGAAGGAAATAGACATCCAAGTCCAGGAAGCTCAGAGAATCCCAAACAAGTTGGACCCAAAGAAGACCACACCAAGACACATCATAATTAAAACTCCAAAAGTTAAAGATAAAGAGAGAATCTTAAAGGCAGAAAGAGAAAAGAGCGTTACCTACAAAGGAGTTCCCATAATACTATCAGTTGATTTCTCAAAAGAAACCTTGCAGTCAAGATGGGTTTGGCAAGAAGTATTCAAAGAGATGAAAAGGAAGGACCTACATCCAAGATTCCTCTATCTAGCAAAGCTATCATTTAGAGTTGAAGGGAAGATAAAGTGTTTCCCGGATGAGGTAAAGCTAAAGGAGTTCATCATCACCAAGCCCTTATTATATGAAATGTTAAAGAGATTTAAGAAAAAGAAGATCAAAACTATGACTATTAAAAGGGCAACAAAGTCACAACTATCAACAGAAACTAAAAAAACAAAAACTAAGTAAACAACTAGAACAAGAACAGAATCATAGAAATGGGTTCACATGGAGGGTTATCAGCAGGGAACAGGGAGGGAGAAGGTGGAGAATGAGGGAAAAGGTATGGGGAATAAGAAGCATAATGTGTAGGTACAAAATAGACAGGGGGAGGTTAAGAATAGTATAGGACAGGGGTGTCACATTCATTTTCACCGGGGGTCACATCAGCCTCGCAGTTGCCTTCAAAGGGCCGAGTGTAGTTTTAGAACTGCATAAATGTAACTACTCCTGGACTAAGGGCAAGGAGCTCGGCGCTGCCGTCAGGTAGAAACAAGGTGCCTGGCCAGACACAACAGGGTGGTGGGCCGGGTTTGGCACGCAGGCCTTGTGTTTGCCACCTGTGGTACAGGAAATGGAGAAGCCAAAGAACTCATATGTACAACCCATGGACATGGACTAGGCAGGGGCATTGCTAGAAGGAATGCGGGTACCAGGTGGAGGGAGGCAAAGGGGAAAAATGGGACAACTGTAATAGCATAAGCAATAAAATATACTTAATAAATGCAAAAGAAACAATAAATATGCTAACAACCTTAACCCTGTTCACAGTGCTTTTCCTGGTAACCTCCCTTAACTGACACTCCCACTGAAGACGATATTAAAGGTGGTGGCTTCGTCCATTCTGGCTCAGTGAGAGTTAGCACAAGCTTTAAGACAGATTCCACATTTAGTCATCTCTGCTTACACCTTTTATTAAATTAGAAAAAAATTAATTTTAAATTATAGGCTGTTAGAAATGTCTTGTTTGGTGGCTCTGCCAACTAGTTCTGGATGTTTACATTGAACTCACACCCAGAAATAATACAGGACTCAGTCACTGAAGACTACTTGTGCATCATTTGCTCAGATGCTACAGAGACAGGCACATGACACTCAAGTTCTGGGAAGCTGGGTGTTTCAGCTTAGAAGACAGTAATGAATGAACTTTCAAAATAACTCTGGTTGAATTCAGCTCTAAAAAGTATTTCTTCATGTTCAGTTGATATGTGGCTTTTATTAAACCCCAATAATAGATTCTTAGTTTCTTGGTTCAATGAAAAAAGAAAATCAAATACTGGGAAAGGGTAAAATTTCAGCAACTCTGCTGCCTGCATCACTGCAATTTAAGAAATTCTGGTACTCATTATTGGCACTTTGAATGCTGTCACATATACTGCAGAGCTTTTAAAATTTGTTATATTTTAAATTTACTCCCTAACTGATCACTGACTTGAAATGACAGCTGTATAATTACATTATCCTGAATTTTCTACTTTGTTCTATTGATATTTCTAGTTTCTAGTTTGGTAGCATTTAACAATTATTATAGGTTAAGAATATGTTTTATATCTGCTTTGCATGATTACTTTTATTAATTTTTCTGCCACAGCATTTTCCTGGGTACTTCTCAAGCTTTTTCCTCAAGATCAGCTTTGGAATAATTCTGCCCAGTTCCTGCCCAAGGAAACCTTTGGGATTTTAATTAAGATTGCCTTAAATGTACTGATTAATTTAAGAAAAGTTGATGTTATACTATTGGCCTATTCCACCTAATACTATTTATTTAAGTCTTTTACATCTGTGAAGTTTTATGGTAGCCTTCAAATACACTCTTACACATTTCTTTCTAGATTAGTATTTAATAATTTTTGTTGCTACTATGGATGGTTTTGCTCATCATTTATATACATGTATGCATATATATATTCTTTTTAATAGACGTTATTTTTAGAGCAGTTTTAGGTTCACAGAAAACTGAGCCGAAAGGACAGAGCACTCCCCTGCACCCTCTGCTTGCTCCTGAACTCCCTCCACTATCAACATTCCACACCAGAGTAGTACATTTGTTATCATCAATAAACCTACTTCGAGACATCATTTAAAAAATTTTTTTAAAGATTTTATTTATTTACTTTTAGAGAGAGGGGAATGGAGAAAGAGGGAGAGAAACATCAATGTGCGAGAGATACATCAATCAGTTGCTTCTCACAATGCCCCCAACTGGGGACCTGGTCTGCAACCCAGGCACGTGCCCTGACTGGGAATCAAACCAGCGACCTTTCAGTTTGTGGATTGGAGCTTAATCCACTGAGCCACACTTCCTGAGCGAGATATCATTTTCACTCAATATCCATAGTTTACATTAGACCTTGCTTTTTGTGTTGTATATTCTATGGATTTTTATAAACGTATTATGACATATATCTGCCACTGTACCACATACAAAATCAAAAGATAGTTTCATTGCCCTAAAAACCCCACGTGCTCCTCCTATTCATCTTTCTTCCCACTAACTTCTGGCAACCACTGATCTTTTTACTGTTTCCACAGTTTCATCTTTTCCAGAATGTCATATAGCTGGAACTATACAGCATGCAGCCTTTTCAGATTGGCTTCTTTTTCTTAGTCATATACATTTAAGGTTCCCTCAGGTCTTTTCATAGCTTCGCAGCTACTTCTTTCTAGTGCTGAATAATATTCCGTTGTCTGGATGTACTACAGTTTGTTTACCCATCCACGCACTGACAGTGACCTTGGCTGCTTTCAAGTTTGGGCAATGGTAAACAAAGCAATTATAAACATCTGTGTGCAGATTTCTATGCAGGTAGAAGTTTTCAATTCATTTGGTTTGAGTGTGATTGCCAGGCAAATTTTAAGAGAATGTTTAGTTTTCTAAGAAACTGTGAAATTGTCTTCTAAAGTGGCTGCACCACTTTGCATTCCCACCAGCCATGAGTAAGAGTTGCCGCTGCTTCACATCCTTACCAGCATTTGGTGTTTTGGATTTTGGCCATTCTAATAAGTGTATAACCCCTTATAGTTTTATTCGTACAATATATAATTTGTCTTTTTCTGACTGCTTTTAAGATTTTCTTAGCCTTTGGTATTATAGATTACATTCTCAATCACTTGTCTGAAATACACTAATATTTTGCAGTAGCTTTATTGAGATACACAATTCATGTAACATACAATTTACTAACTTCAAGTATATACCTGAATAGTTTTTGATATATTACATTGTTAATTTTTATGAGGATTTTATTTATTTATTTCTAGAGAGAGGGAGAGAAACACTGATGTGTGGGAGAAACACCGACCAGTTGCCTCCTGCATCCACCCAACTGGGGACCTATCCCTCAACCCAGGCAGGGGCCCCGACTGGAAACGGGAATCACACTGTGTGTGGGCAGCTCCGCCCCAAGAGTCCCCCCATCAGCCACAGATGAGAATAAAAGTCTACCAAGACGTGATCTGCTTGGGGAGGAAAGGTGGCCAATCTCTCAAAGGAGAAGGGCCAGGAGCCTATTCCTCAGTGGGCTGTTACGGGACTCAATTCGCACAAGAATACAGGTAAAGCTCATCAATCATTGTCAGGCAGTAAGGATCAAACAACAGATAACATTCAAAGAACTATGAGGGCTTATTCTGAGTCAGGGCCAGATAGCCGAAGGGCTGTGAAACTTTGGGAAACAAACTCATTTTATGCTTGGACCCTTATCAGAAAATTGAGGGCGTTCTTAGCAAAGCAGGTTTCACAGGAATTTATGCATTCTTTCTTAGGCCTGATTGCCCCGGGGAAACCCACATTTCCAGCACAGGGCAGCACCCACCTCCGGCATTGTTTCAGGCTTAAGTCAGGTGTGGGAAGTAAGGCAGCCAAGAGGTTAGGAGACTACTCACAGACAGAATGAGGACTCAGGCTATGTCAAAGCCGAGGGGCAAGGTCCATCACCCCTTTTACTATAGCCCCCCAAGTCCTTCCCTGAGGGCCCCTTCATGACTGTGCCTGTCTTGGGTCATCCCTCCCTTGGGGAATCTCACCAGTCATGGGCTAACCAGTCATCCCCCGGGGCCAAGCAGGGTGTAGTAAAAGCGGGCAGAGGCGGTGCCCCTACCAGGAATATAAGCTCTGTCTCCTTAGTAGCTTATGGTCCCAAGGTCCTTTACTCAGCCTTAGCCATGGGGATTACAACTTCTGAAACTAGGCAAGGTGGTTCCCAACAAAGCTGGTGACCTTGGAGGATGACACCCAACCCACTGAGCCACACTGGTCAGGGCTACATGAATTTTTGAAAATTGTGGTAAAATACATGTAACATAAAACTTGTCATTTAAACCATCTTAAAGTGTACAATTCAGTGGTATTAATTACATTCACAACGTTGGCAACCATCACCACGACCTATTTCCTCAAGTTTTTCATCACTTCAAACACAACCATTAAGCAATAACTCCCCAGTTCTCCCCTCCCCAGCCCCTGGTAACCTCTAATCTACTTCCTGTCTCTATAAAATTCCTTTTCTAGATATTTCATATAAGTCAAGTTATATAATATATTCCTTTAGTGCAGAGCTTTCACTTAGGTTTATCCAAGTTGTAGCATGTATGGGAACTTCATTATTTTACTGGTGGAATAATATATGCCATTGCATGTATGAGGTCTGTCCAGAAGGTGTCCGGTCATGTAATATGAAAAATAGAAACATTCACTGAAGATACAAGATACAAAAAACACTGTACACAAGATAATGACAGCTTACTCCCCTTCAAAGCAGGAACCCTGGGGCCTCACACAGTCCTCCCAATTACCATCAGCTGCCCCATCATATATGCCTGAGTCTCATTGACAATCTGAAATTTCTTATCTTTCAAAGGTGATTTTGGTTTTGGGAAAAGCCAGAAGTCACAGGGCGCCGAATCTGTGCCATAGGGGGTTGTCACCTGCATGATTTGATGTTTCACCAAAATACTCTGTCTGGGTTGTGATGCATAAGTAGGTACTTTGTTGTGATGAAGCTGCCAATCACCAGCTGCCCATAGCTGCAGCCTTCTGAATAACTGGAATAGTTTCCATAGAGGAATGTTCAAGCTTAACACAAAATCTGAGGCAGATCCATTGCTCTACTTGCTCAGTCATTTTGAATGCTACTGCCACACAGTACACATGCTCACTTAAGAGTCTACCACCCCCACTGACCAGTAGAGTGAACGCACGCACATTCCAGTCCACCCTCCTTGGCTGCCTGGTTACATTCATGTTGTGCAAACAGTTCTCATTACATTAACAATGGCTGGACTTTCTCCAGACAGACCTAGTTGTATATATCACATTTTTTTCTTCCAGTTACCTGTTTACAAATACTTGGGTTGTTTCCACTTTTTGGTTATTACAAATGCTGCTGCAGTGAACACTGACATTTAAGTATCCATTTACTCTCTGCTTTCAATTCCTTTTGTTACATGCCTAGGAGGAGAATTGCTGGGTCATGTGGGGTAATTATATGTTTAGATTTTGAGGAATTACCATGCTATTATCAACAGTGTTGCACCATTTAACATTCCCATGAAAATTAAGAGGGTTTCAATTTCTGCACCTATTTGTTAGCACTTTACTTTCAATTTATCAAAAACTTAAACCATCCTAATAGGTGTAAAGTGGTATCTTATGATTTTAATTTGCATGCCCTGAGTAATTAATGATGTTTAGTATCTATCTTTTCATGTGTTAATTGGTCATTTGTATATTATCTCTGGAGAAATGTCTGTCCACATCCTTTGCCCATTTTTAAATTGTCTGTAAAGCATTTGAGTTGTAAGAGGTGTTATATATTCTGAATATAAACATTTATCAGATATGATGTCCAAATAGTTTCTGCTATTCTGTAGGCTGTCTTTTCACTTCCTAGAAAGCATCCTTTGATGCACAAAAGTTTTTAAACTTGATGAAGTTCAATTTATCTATTTTTTCTTTTGCTGCTTGTGCTCTTGATATAGTTAAGGTTCCATTGCTTCAATGTCATGAAGATTTACCCCTGTGTTTCCTTCTAAGAGTTGTATAGCTTTTAATCTTATGTTTAGGTCACTGATCCATTGAGTTCTTTTTTTATGTGGTGTGGGTAAGGATCCAACTTCATTCTCTTGCACGTGGAAATCCAGTGCCTGAGCACCAATGGCTGGTGAGACAATTCTTTCTCCACTGCGTGCACTTTGTGCCCTTGTCAAAAATCAACTCGACATAGATGTATCAGACTAACTTTTATTTATCCGATTTGCTTCTTCAATCTGAGGATTCAAATACTGCTCTGAATAAATCCATCCTCTTTTTTCCTCCTGGAAGTCTCATTAGCCTGTTAGTGCTACTGGACTTTTAAATGTGTTCATCCATGTTTCTTCATTTTTCATATTTTTTCATCACCTTGTGCTACATTCTGGGTAATTTCATCAAGTCTATCCTCCAGTTTACCAATTCTCTTTTCAGCTAGGTCTAATCCACTAAATTAAATTTTAATAACTATATTTTTCACTTTTAGAAACTGAGACTTGATTCTTTGTGAAACTTACCTATTCCTTTTTTTCACTGTCCCTTTTTCCTTATGGTTTGAGTTCATTTTTTAATGTCTTCAATTATTTTATATGTACATATTTTATAGTCTCCTTTACAGTCTAAGTTTCAAGATTTTAAAGTGCTAATCCTCTTGTTGTCTTTTATTGTATAATCCTTTACTGTATCTGCTGATCATTTCCACATATGGTTTATAACTTTAAAAAAATTTAAGTTCATCTTCACTGAAGCTCAATTTTTCTGGGGGAATTTCATGCATTCTGGATTGTGGGGTGGTTTTACATGTGCTTCTAAAATGTGCCTCAGGTATATTAGGGGCCTAAGACCTACTGCATATTAATTTGAGGATTCTCACAGCATGCAGGTTACTCTTTAACATATAAAGTCCAAATCCATAGCTTCATTTTTTTTTTTTCTCTTGGGAGACTCTTTTTTTAACCCAGGGTCTGAGTAGAGAGACAAGATTTTTTTTTCTTGCTTTTCCTTTTCCTTCTAGTTCTCTATTTCACTGATTATGAAGCCCACAAAGGTTTTGGTTTTATGTTGGATTCTCAGTTCTAATTATCTGCTTTTTATGAGTCTAGGACCTTAAAAGTGGATGTTAAAACTAAAGGTTCTAGCTCACAAACACTCCCCCTCTTGGGCCGCCCCATCAGATGGCATGATTCCTTCCTTGCTTTCTTAACTTCTGCTAACTGGAGAATTCTGCCTCACTAGAATGCTTGGCTATGCTTTAAGAGCAAAAGTTTGAAAATGTAGTCAGCATTTCTAGATATGGGTATTGGGAGTATTTCTATGTTAGCTGACTCCATATTCTGCTAGAATCAGAGGACCTATAATATTTTCTAACTAAACTATTTTTTTTATCTATTGATTTTAGTATATCTTATAAGTAGCCAGTGTATTGGGAATATTTCTATGTTAGCTTACTCACATTCTGCCAGAATCAGAGGACCTATAATATTTTCTAAGTAAACAGGTTTTTTTTTAATTAATTGATTTTAGTATATCTTACAAGTAACCAAAACTATTGCAATTTCCTATCATTTCAAACACTTTTTTTTCATTGATTCTCTTGGGTTTTTCAGCTGGACATCATACGCAGAAACAAACAAAACAAATGTATTCATTTCCTAGATTTACAGTTTTTTATTTATTTTCTTATGCAGAGGTGATTCTAAATGTGTTAAATAATAGCAGTGTTTGAAAGCAACCTCATCTTCCTCTCAAATTCAATGTAAATGTTTCATAATTTTGCATGATTCTGGGATAGTTTTTCAATTATTTAAATAATGTATTATGCTATTCCTATTTTTTTAATCCTTACTCAAGGCCATACTTACTGATTTTAGAGAGAGGAGAAGGGAGGGAGAAATAGAGGGAGAGAAACATAAATGTGAGAGAGAAACATTGATCAGTTGCCTCTCATATGCACCCTGAAACCTACAACCAAGGTATGTGCCCTGACTGGGAATCAAACCTGTGAACCTTTTGTTTATGGGACAATGCTCCAACCAAGTGAACCATACCAGCCAGGGCTGCTATTCCTATTTTGCTAAGATAATTTATTGCGATTGCATAATAAATATTTTTTACGTTTTTTATTGAGATGTAATTCACATTATATAAAATTAACCATTTTAAAGTAAATAATTCAGTGGCATTTAGTACATTCACAATGCTATGCAATCAGTATCTTTATCTAATTTCAAAACATTTTTCCACATCAAAAGGGAATGGGAAGCATTTCCTTTAAGCATTCCCATTAAGCATTTGCCTCCCATTGCCCCTCCCCACATCCTCTAGCAACCAATAAGCTGCGCTGTCTTTATGGACTTACCTATTCTGAATATTTCATATAAATGGAATCATACAATATGTGACTCTTTGTATTCTGGCATATTTCACTTAGCATACTGTTTTTCAGTTTCATTACATTGTGGTATGTATAAACACTTGACTGCTTTTTATAGCTGAGTAATATTCCTTGTAGTTCATTCATTTTTCAATTGAGGGACATTGTTCAATTTGGGTTGCTTCTACCTTTTGGCTATTATGAATGGCAGTGCTATAAACATGAGTGTACGTATATTTATTTGAGTACTTGTTTCTTATTCTCTGGGGTATATACCTATCAATGGAATTGCTGAGTTATATGGTAATTCCAAGTTTAGCTTTCTGAGAAACTGCCAAATTGCTTTCCACTGAATGATTTTACATTCCCACCAACAATGTATAAGGGTCGTAGTTTCTTCACATCCTCATCAACACTTACTATTTTTCTATTTTTGTTTTTCGAATATGGCCATTTAAGTGGGTGTGATGTATTTTTTCACTGTGGTTTTGATATGCATTTCCCTGATAACTAATGGTGTTAATTATCTTGTTGGCCATTTGTATATCTTTGGGAAATTTCTATTCAAGTCCTTTGCCTATTTCTCAATCAGGTTCTTTTATATTCAGGATACTAGAATCTTATCAGATACATGACTTCCAAATGTTTTCTCCCATTCTGTAGTTGTCTCTTCACTTCTGTGAAAATACCCTTTGATGCACAGAAGGGTTTTTTTGACATTTTTAATATTAAGGAAGTCCAGTTTATCTATTTTTTTTCTTTTGTTGCTCATGCTTTTGGTATCATACCCAAGAATCTATTGTCAGATTCAAGTTCATGAAGATTTACCCCTATGTTTTCTTCTAAGAGGTTATGCTAATTTTTACATTTATATTTACATTGTTGATCCATTTTGAGTTAATTTTTATATATGGTATGAGGTGGTGGGGTCTAAGTTCTTTTTTTCCCACATGAACATCCAATTTTCCTACCACATTTGTTGACGAGCCTATTCTTTCCCCATTGAATGGCCTTGGTACTCTTGTCAAAAATCAACTAGCCATAGACGAACAGGTTTCTTTCTGTACTCTCAATGCTATTCCATTGTTCTATATATATCATTCTGATGCCAGAATGACAATGTTTTGATTACTATAACTTTGTATCAAGTTCTGAAATCAAGGAATGTTGAGTCATTCAACTTTGCTTCCATTGCAATAATTTTCTTCTTAGACCCATCAAGGTGATGAACTATGTATCAAATTACCTGATACAGAATCATTTGTGGATTTTTGGAGTTAAACCCTACTATAGTTCAACTTTTTAGATGCCATTTGCTCTATTTTTCTGCTGACTTTTTCATCTCTATTTCTAAGTGGAGTTGGTCTATAATTTTCTTTTTGTTTTTATGCCATCTTTATTAGGTAGTTTTATCAGAATTTTGTTCATACCACAACAAAATCTGAAAACCATCCCTTTTTTTTTCCTTCTACATGCTCTGGTATAGTTAAATAGCGTAAGAGTTATGCCTCAAGATTTTGAAAGGAGTGACCTGTAAAACCATCTATACTCAGTGTTTTGGGGGAAATAGTTTTGGAGTTTTAAAAACTTTACTTCATGGCTAGGGGCCTATTCAACTTTTCTTTTTCTACTTTAGCTAAGTTCAGCAATATATATTTTTGTAGAACATTCTTAGTTGATCTAAATGTTCAAATTCATCAGCATAAATATACAGTATTCACATAAATTGAGTCTGTAACTGGGTCTCCCCACTTTCTTATCTCTGGTATTACATATTTGTTTTTCTTTCTTTTTTAGTTAGTAAAGCTCATTTCTAGTACTACCTCCAAGTCATTTAATCTCTCTTTCCATTTTATGTAATAAAAAAATGAGAAAGTACGGTTTTATGATCTCTGAGTTGCCTTTAGGTGCTGAGAAATGAATACAGGTTTTAAAGCGTTTCCAAGGGATTTTATTCTATCATCTTGATCAATTCAATTGGTCACAAATGGCTATTTATGCCAACAAAAAATGGTGGGGGCAGACATGGTATAAAGAGAACAAAAACACCTCCCGTATGGACTGACTCTTCGCTGCACAGTCTATTTGGAAACGTGGAGCTGGAGATCAGCGCTGGGTCTTGTCAGACTATGAGAAAAACATGCCCATTGAAACAAACATCATTAAAGAGGTCTCTTTTCTTCCCTGAGACACTATCTCTCTGAAGAATTGCAGCTGATTTATGCTTTAATGGCTAAAATATTTGACACTGGGACTTCTTTTGTCCGTAGTCTTTTCCAAACTCCCTCTGGGTAAGGGACTTTATTCATAAAAAAATGTACTTTAGAAAAACTGTTGTGTGGAATTTCATTCTTGGATGAATGAAGTCATTTTTCCTTTTCTTGAAAAAAGTATTTAGAAAGTCTATTTTACCCATTTTGGTAGTGTTACCCACGAGAAGAAACGCAGAGCTCTCTCGTGAGACACTGCACAGTAAGCAGTTCTCAGCATCAACAGAAAGTGGCATAACTCACAGTCGTCAGTTTACACGAAGCTGTAAGGCATATTGTCACATATGCACTGCCTGCTTATGCGGGAAATACAAGATGCAGATGTGCTAAACATGGTATCAGAACTTGTTTGGGGTCTTCACTCAAAGAGAAGCATAAAATCCAATTAAAGTGGGCTATTCTTTAAATAGAAATTTGGAGTACAATTACATTTAAACAAGTCATATAACCGAAGCATATGTATTAAATCAAATCACATTAAGTTTAAAGCTAAAAATAAAGAGATCCAAAACCTTCATCTCTCAAATATAACCCTGGGTGTCAAAAAACTTACATAATTTTAAAAAAGTCACATAACCAATATAGCAACAAAACCAGAAACAGAATTCCAATCTCTTTATTTCTAGATCTATCTCCTTTCAGTTATCTCACATTACTTATGCAACTCTCCTGTTTAAGTAAGGGTTCACAGTTTACTGCTCTTATATACATTAAGTTCATGTTATTCTTCTTTTACAAAAGGCAGTTGAGGCCCTGGCTAGGTAGGTCAGTTGGTTATAGTGTTGTCCCAGTATGTCAAGGTTGTGGGTTTGATCCCTGATCAAGGCGCATACAAGAATCAACCAATGAATGCATAAATAAGCGGAACAACAAATCGGTGTTTCTCTCTCCCCACCCCCTTGCCAATCTCTCTCTCCCAAATCAATAAATAAATATTTGAAAAGTGGCTACTCAAATAGGGAGAGTCATTCACTTTGGTAATGTTGCCTACGGCAGCAGTGGGGCCTGATCTTTCTCACAGCTCAGTATCTCTTTCATAAGTGAATTACACTGGTTTTTCCTAGTTAAACTACACCACTGCTAACAAACAGTAGACAAGGGGAATTTCCCTTCATAGGAACATTATAACTGGTAAAGGAAGAAGAGATGACAGAACTGGATTATCACCATTTTGCAACCCTTAATGAATTAATGGTTACTGTCATCATAAAGATAGATAATTGGCTATTGTGTGCCTTTTGATAATAGCCCATGCCACCAATAAAGTATTCCTGGAAAAAAAAAAAAACAACCCAAACAAACAAAGCTAAATCTGATCAAGCCTATACAGAAAACTACCCATTTATAAGAAGCCCAGGAAACAAAGGAATATGTCAAACAGAGTAAGTTTCTGGCACTTTCAATTTGCTGAGGAATGCAGAATTACAGTTAAGGGCATAGCAGAGGGATGGGCTAACACCACAGTCTCTCAGAACACGGGGACAAGGATGCCCTACGAGTGGGCGTGCACCAGAGGTAGAGAGAGCCCTGCCAGAACTGTAATCCGACCTCAATTCCGTTAATATAAAACCTGACAAGGACATTATAGACCAATGCGCCTCAAAAACACAGATGTAAAATTTCTGACCAAATATTAGCAAACAGAATCCAGCAATATACTCAATAGCCTCAACTTGGTCATGATGGGCACTGAACAAATGGAGTTTATTCCATGAGTGTAAGGCTAGCTGACTATTCAAAAATCCCAGTAAGTGTAATTTACTACCTAAAAAAATTAAAGATAAAAATGATATAACCATCTTACTAGGTATAGAAAAGACTTTTGATAAAATTTAGTTTCCATTCATAATTTTAGAATTATTTTTCAATCATGAATAGAAGGAAACTTGTTTAATCTGGTAGATTGTGATAAGATCAGGAATAAGGCAAGGATTCTTGTTATCACCAATTCTACCCACTATTGATTACCAGACTCTGACTAGTGCAATAAGGAAACAAAAGAAATTAAAAGCACAAGGGCTGGAATGCAAGAACTATAACTCTAGTTTCATACATTATACAATCCTATTAGAAAGTTCAAAGGAACATACAAATTACTAGGATTAATAAATGAATTTAGCAAAGTCACTAGATATAATTTCAACATACAAAAGTCCACTGTGGCCCTGACCAGTATGGGTCTGTTTGTAAGGCATTGTTCTGCCAAGCGAAAGGTCACTGGTTTGATTCCCGTCAGGGCACATGCCTGGGTTGTGGGTTCAGCCCCCAGTCAGGCCCATCGGAGAGGCAACTGATCGAGGTTTCCTTCCTTCTCTTTCTCCTTCCCTTCCTCACTCTTGAAAAGTAAATAAATAAAATATTTGTTTAAAAAAAGCTCAATTGTATCCTTTCACAATATATACAAATATTGAATCATTATGCTGTACAGGTGAAACTAAAATAATGTTATATGTCAACCAAATGCCAACTTTAAAAAAGTCAATTGTGTATTTCAACATATAAAAATCAATTGTAGCCTTGACTGGTATGGCTCACTGGTTCGGGCGGCTTCCCACAAACTGAAAGGTCACTGGCTCGATTCCTGGTCAGGGCACATGCTAGGGTTGCAGGCCAGGCCCCCAGTTGGAGCATGTGACAGGCAATTCATCAGTGTTTCTCTCACGCATCGATGTTTATGTGCCTCTTTCTCCCTCCCTTCCCCTTCCTCTAAAAATAAATAAATAAAATCTTTTTAAAAAATTTAATTGTACTTCCATGAGAGTCATATGCAGAAAATGAAATTTTTAAAAAGATGTAATTTATAACAGAATCAGAACTGAATGCTTGATATTATTCTTCATTCGCAAATCCTTTCTTCCACCAACAACCTTCCCTAAAATAATATATGGCAACTCTACCCTTTCAGTCACTCAGTTCAAAACCTCAGTGCCATTCTTGACTTCACTTTATCTTCATGACACTTTGTAACCTTCCTCGCTCAGCACAACAGTCAGAGTGACCCTCTGCTACAGTCTAACTCATACACCTATCACTCTTCTGCTCAAACTCTCCAATGTTTCCCATGTCACTGTAAATAGAATCGTCTGGAAAGTCCTATGCCAGGGGTTTTTCAAAGGAAGGCGTTTAGAAAATGTATGGGGGCGTTTTTTGGTAACAATGACCAGAAAAATTATGTATAGGTAATTGGCAAGGAGGCATGGTTGACAAAATTTCTTGCTACCTATATGACATTTGACTAGATTAAATGTCCTACGGGACATTCATTTAGAATAGATTAAAAACTTACTTGCAATTATTTTGGACTAGACTCTAACTCTATTTTACATGTAACACACCAGTGTATTATTTTTGTACAAATGCAACTGCTGTGACAAGTTAAGGGAAGGTTGTACTTTGATAAGAATTTTACCAAAAGTTGTTTACCATTTCAAAAAAATGACACCACAAATCGAAGTCCTCTTGTGGTGTATGAATTACCGATGCATCCTATCAGTCCACATTTGCAGCTACCTCACCCACAGTGATTCTCTGTAAATGTGTACTATCTCAGGTCTTCCAGTGTAGTTATGTCCAAGCATTTACACACTGGCGTAATTTCATTAAAATTTTCTCCTGTTTCTTCTTTACGTATTTACTTATGTAAGCATAAGTAGGTTATACTATGTAAACATTTTATGTAGAAGATATTTGTAGTAAAAATGCAGGCAACAGGTCTGAGAGTACTGAAAAGTATTAAACTACATTATCAGGCACCCCGCTACTCCCCTGACCTCCCCTTTGCTGCACCGTCTACTCCAAACACATGGCTGCTTGCTGGAGCTCCGACGCCAGGCAGCCTCCTGCTGCAGAGCCTCTGCACTTGCTGTCTACAGTCTGCTTCCTCGGATACCTGAGTGCTTCCTTTCTTACTTTCTTTGCTCAAAAGTAACTTTCCCAGGGAGGGCTCCCCTGACCATCTTATTTGAAATTTCAGGCACCCCTCCCATGCACTCCCTTCACAGTTAGTTCCCTTTTGATGTAACAGGAATGTATTATATATATTTATTTGTTCATTGTTAACACCCACTGGAAGGCATGCACTGTGCAGGAATTTTGTCTGTTTTGTTCCCTGAATTCCCAGTGCCTAGAGCACTGCCTGGCACACAGCAGGCACTCAGTGAGTATCTTTAGAATATATCAATGAATTACTGGACTAATAGGGAAGAAAATGTAGAACACTACTTAGCTCTACATTAAGCAATAACAGAACCCACAATAATGAAAGCTTTCATGATAAACTCAAGACGAACAAAGGGAGATAAATTATGGCCATAAGACAGAACGAAAATGTTATTGAACATATGTAACATTAAAAACAAAAATATAGCTAATACCAGTTTGAAGGTGGGAGAGTGAGGTGTTTGAGTATTTTTACCTTACATGGTAAGAAATCAAGATATACCATCTAAAATTAATAGAACAATAATTTGTATGAGTATAAAAAACCGGAAAAACTAAAAATAATCTAACTCCAACAATCTGGGTAAAGAAGGGGCAAACAGAAGATGGAAGGGCAGGACATGTAGGTTAAATCTCCCCTCCTTTACAGTGGATGGTAAGTATAGGTAAATTAAGAAAAGGTAGTAAAACTGTATTACCTAATGAAGTTCAAGTATTACCGGTGGTAGAAACAGAAATAAAAATAGTTAAAAGTGACACTAGGGAGTGGAATTAGGGGTAGAAAAGATTTTTTTTAACCATAAGGATATATTACTTTGATAAAAATTTTAAGTTTAAATTATAGTCCACATTTTTAATAAACTAACTTTTAATTCACATATCATGGTATAAATTATAATGTAGTGCTTAAGAACATAACCCTCTAAATCTAGACCAGTGGAGTTCAAGTCCTGGCTTAAAATAATCAGGTTATTACCAACAATTCCCTAACAATACCTATAACAGAAATCTTATTTCATATAATGCAAGTTCTTAAGAGTTACTGGTTAGAGTTGAAACTTCTTTGCAAAATATACAGCAAATCATGAGTAACTGAAATGCTCTGGATGAATAAACCATTAACATTTTACAATTTATGTTAAAAAACTTATTTGAAATATTGCTCTGATTCAAAGACATGTTTTTCCAAATTTTTAATGTTTCAGACAGAAGAGCAAATTATGATGCAGCTGTCATTGCCAGCACACTAGCAAACTTAGAAATTAATACAATGGATCTGTTCAACCAGCTGTCATTTCAGTTGATTTATTCATTGGTACCACACATGACTGAACATATACTTAAGTTCGGACTGCTACTTGTCACCTAGAGTATTTTCCAAAAAATGTACAGTGTGAGGCAGCACTGAAATGAAACATTACTGTGTATGCAGAAGATTGTCACACTCAGGCAATAAAATTATAAGCTGCAGAAAAGGTCTCATCTCTTGGGAAATATAGAAGTTTTAAAGTAGGGGAGGTTGGTGTGACCAATGCATAAGTCCTCAGACTCCGAGCACCTACCAAAAGTTTGTAGCTCCTTCCTATTCAAGAGAAGATATTAAAATTGCAGTCTTAAAAATTCAATTGAGGGGGAAAAAAAGAAGTAAGAAATGTAGATTAAAAACTCCAGTATTCAGTTGGTGTCTAAGCAATAAAACAGTAACAGCAGCATTTATTGAGCTCTCACTGTGTGCCAAGCAGTGTTGTGCTTTTCAAATGTACTATACTTACTTAATCCTCAGAACACTGGTACATTAGGCAGGTACTAGTCCTCATGTTACCGATGATGAAACTGAGGAACAGAGATGCTAGGTGATTTGCTTAGATCACACAGTGAATAACTGGCAAAGCTCAAATCCAAACTCAGGTAGTTTGGCTTACAAGTAAGTGTATGCTTTCAGAGAGCTCTAGATGACTCTAAAATTTTATTCCAGAGCCACTAAAGAACAGGAACCAGGTAAGCGACATAAACATATTTGTAATTTAGGAAGACCACTATTACAGCACTAAGATAAGAATTTGGAACAGAAACAAGATCAGAAGCAAGAAAAATCGCCAAGAGTTCCTGTAATGGTCTAAGAGAGGAGTAAAAAAAGGATCAGAAGGTGATTAAGGCAGTGGCAGCATTTTAAAAAAATCCTAGAAACAGAGAGGATATAAACTTAGGAAGAATAGATAAGATACAGAGACTGGCCAGCATTGTTAGTTGCCTATGTGACAGCCATTCTTTCAACTGGCTTCCCTGATTATTTATCATAAGGGATACAGGTTCACGAGAAATGTCAATAGTTCTGAAAGGTCCCCCATCCTTCGTACCCATATGTAATTACATATATAGATATATAGAACATATATATTTTTCTTTTTAACCATAAATACTCATATTATAAATGCTATTCTGTATCTTGCCTTATTATTTAATAATAAGCACCCTAAAGTCATCTTTCTGTGGAAGCACAGAGAGTACTCTTTCAGTGTCTCCTATGTCAAGGACCACCACCTCTATTGGTGTGGGACGAGAAACTGGGTGCCACGCCCCTTTTCACTCCCTAGATCCAGTCCCTGTCCAATTCCTGTTGCCCTTTGTCTCTTAATCATCTCTCAACTTCATTTCTTTTCATCTCCACAGTCACCGCCCCAATCCACCTAGCATTACGTCACTCCTCTAGATCACTGTAATAGCCTTTCATTAGATCCCTGCATCCACTCCGCACCACCCCCAACCACACTGCAGCTGGCGTCCCAGCAACTTGGGAAGATGAAAAGGTTCTGGAGACGGATGGTGGTGAGGACTGCACAACAATACAGATGTTCTTAATATCACTGTGCTTACACCTACAAATGGTTAGAATGATAAATGTTATGTTATGTATATTTTAGCACAGTAAAATAAATAATGGTTTCCCATTACCCTCAACATTCAAAGTCCTTAATGTGGCCTACAAAGCCCTGCCTGCCGTCTTTCCAGGTTCCTCTCATATAACTTCATACCCTACAGCCTTCCTGCAGCTCCCTGCTGTCAGTCTTTCCTCCCCCATCAGGGTTTGTGCGTGCACACTTTCCATAATGCAGACACGCTCTGGAAATCCACTCCTACACAATCTTTAGATATCAGGCCAAACTTCATTCTCTCGGCGAAGCCTTCCCTGATCCTATAGTCTAGGTCATACTTTGTCAAATGCTCTTACAAAACCAGATTCCCTTTTGTTACAAAGCATTTATGTCAGTTTGTAATATTATTAATGTAAATATCTTATTAAAGGCTGTCTCCCACACAAGGAGACTATGAACTCCACAGAGCAAGAACTGCATCTTTTTTCCTTACTTAGTATGCCTGCCACATAGCAGGTATTCAAAGAAATTTACTGAATACCTGAATACATATCTACCTTTTTCTTTTTTAATAGCAGCAAAGAATTCCATTTAACAGGTGTCGTAATTTCTCTACCTAATCACAGAATGATGGGCATTTGTGTCCAGATTTTTGCTTTTATGAACAATGCCAGGATGACCACTTATGGCAGTATATCTTAAATGTAAAGTAAAACTGCTGGTTGAATGCATTTAAAAAGCGCATTTAAAAGTTTTAACTGATATTTTAAAATCGCCCTCCTAATTATAATTTATACTCTCAATAACCAACAGTATATAAGAGTGCTCCTTTCCATACTTAATTCTCAACTTTCATAACCAAAATGTGCCAACTTCTTGGGGCGGGAGAGGTAGTAGACAAGAGTGTTAGTTTTTATGTTTGAGAGGTGTTTTTTTTCTTTTCACATTATACTGAACATTAAAAATTAAAATATTTATTATTACTATAAAATAAATTTCTGCAAGTGAGTTAAATAAACAAAGCTAAGAGATTAAGAAAATGCTGTTATTGACACTGGAAAAATTTGTGTATTTTCAAAACCATGTATATATTTAACTTGTAGATTATACAAATCACTTTTCCTGTCATATACATTTTTTGTTTGTTTCTGAAGCTTTAGTCCATGTTTTAATCAATAATACGGAAGCAGTAAAAAAGAGGAGAAAAATTACAAACATACACAAAAGGTTATAAAAATAGTAAAAAAAATTTACATTTTATATTAAGCTAAATCTTTCCTTAAGAGATTAACATTTTGGACAAGTTCCCTGTATTTTATGTCCCCCATACTAATACATCATCCGCAGTGTGCTTATATAATTATAAATTGTTTCTTCTCACTAAACAGTATGGCTGTACATTTCTTCCATCTCCTTAAATACTAGGTTGGCCAAAAGTTTGTTAAGTTTTTTCCATACAATGGCTCTAGTAGCACTTAGTTGTTTTTAACTTCATTCAAAATGATTTTGTTAGATTTTATTGTGACAGCTGTCATATCAGCATGCATTTAAAAAAACTTACCAAAGTTGATGAATTTTTGTGCAGCCATTTTAATATTGAAGATGAAAGAATGTGCAACATTTTCAGCATATTATGCTTTATTATTCCAAGAAAGGTAAAACGCTACTGAAATGCAAAAAGGATTTGTGCAGTGTATGGAGAGGGTGCTGTGACTGATCGAAAGGGTCAAAAGTGGTTTGTGAAGCTTCTTGGTACTACTGACATTCTGGCCAAATAATTCTTTGCTGTGGGGCTGTCTTACGCACTGGAAGATGTTTAGCCGCACCCCTGGTCTCTATCCACTAGAAGCCAAAAGCAGGAGATAGCTGACATACTCAAAATACCCAAATCAATAAAGTTATTAGTGAAAATGAAAAATGCGTCTTTCATTTCACCAAAAAAACTAAGCAGACTTTCTGGTCAACCCAATATGCCCTCTCTTCTCCAGAATCTCAAGGAGTAGTTAAGAAAAAGCTGTACAATACCCACTATGTTCTTAACCTTTGAGCTTCCATTTCTTGTTCTGACAAACGAAGGTATTAGTTAAACAACCTCCACCTGATTAAAAATTATAAGATTAATGAGAAAATCCCTTTTGAATTAACTCTTCTAAGTTTTTCTAGAACACACCAGGCCTGTCTTTAAGAAAGCAGACTCCCTATTTCTGCCTTTCCTCTTAGTAAGCATATCCCACTGAAACGAATTTGATACTTGATAATTCAGGATCATTACTCTCATCAGACGTGGTCTTATTTGTGCTTATTCCAGATTTATACTAGATTACATACCTTCTCATATATTTAAACCTTGGACTGCCATATGAATAAAAAACTATCATCCCAAATTTAAAATTCTGGTTTAGGGACCTATGAATAAATGTAATGAATAGGTATCCCTTTACAGAGAAAATCTCGAAATCTGAAACCAGTATTTCCAGTTTTCTGGTAAGTATCATTGCTCATTTATTCCTTGAAGGATTTAAGTACCTCCACCAGCTCAAAAGAGATCTCAGCTTGAGAAAATAATGTGACAAAGCTACATAAAAGAGATATCCTTTTTAAATATAAAGAGAAATCACTCGCCTTAATCAGTATGGCTTAGTTGGCTGGGCATCGTGCCACAAAGCAAAAGGTCATCAGTTCGATTCCCAGTCAGGGCACATGCCTTGGTTGTGGGTTCAGGCCCCTGTCAGGGCACATACGAGATGCTTCTCTTTCACATTGATGTTTTTCTCCCTCTCTTTCTCCCTCCCTTCCACTCTCTTTAAAAATAAATAAATAAAGTCTTAAAAATAAATACAAAGAGAAAAATTACTAATTGTAACCTATTTTATTGCTATTGTAGTAGAATAAGAAGACATTGATTTTTGGAGGGTTTTCTTTTAACTGTCCTAACTGATGGTATTTCGCATACAAGAGACTGTCCATTCTTTTCCACATACAGATTTCTAGAAACATGATCTTTTACCTTAACTGGGAAGCTACATTTGCCAGTACGGACCCCTTCTTCATCTGTCTGCCATTGATGCGGACGACTGGCCTCCGGAACATAAACATCTTTCTTTCTCCTAAAACTTTGCCGTAGTTTGTTCATTTTAATTTTTACAACCTGTGGACAGAATTAAAGAAATATGAAAAACAAGTTATTACCTTCTCATATATTTAAACTTTGGATTACAATACTAATAACAAAAAACTAATGTCCCAAAGTAAAGATTTTGGCGTGGGGGAAAATAAATAACTAGTATACTTTCTCTCAGAGTAACTCTGAGCTCCAACAAATCATTTCACATTTTGAGGACAATTATAATATATTAGTCTTGTAAAACAACAATAACATCTTAGGACTTGAAAAGATGCTATTCTGAGAACTTTCAAGCACTTTAATTGTAGTAATCCAATGAGTATCCCTACTGATCTACCTCTCAAATCTATTCTCACTCCTGACAATGAAAATTTGTACATGGAGGCTAAATTATAGACTCCATGTACATAATAATGTCTGAAAGCTTTCATACTTATTAGGAAAAAGATCATTCTGAAACAATGAAATTTGGGGACCATTTTGGCTTGCTACTTGAAGACACTAAGCAAAGCAGGGACTACAATCACCTTTTATAAAAACCTATTTTACAAAAAGGAATAAAATAAAGTTTCCTTTAATCATGCTTAAAGAAGAAAATTTCTACTAGGATAAAATTATTCTAAAGAAGACATATCTTGCAAGCAATGCAACATCAAAATGGACTTTCTATCTATAATCATTACAGATATGAAAGTAGTCCAAGTCTCATCATTAACTCTGTAAATTAATAAGTATTAAACTATAGTCGTTTTTTTGTTTTATTATTGAAAGAGGCACTTCTCTAATGCTTTCGAAGGTGCAGCAGAAATCATAAAACTACAGGGAAGGAAGACCTAACTGATAACCAATGGAACATTCAAGAACCAATGAGTAAACGCAATGAATAAGTGTCCCTTTACAGAGCACATCTCAAAACCTAACACCAACGTCTCCAGTTTTTTGTTAGGTATCACTGCGCATGCTTTTAAGCACCTCCACCAGCCTAAAAGAAATTTTAAGTTGAGGGAATGAGTGACAAAGCTACGTAAAGGAAACATCCTTTCTGCCAGGCGTGTTAAATAGCAAGGGATCGCACATTAATTCCCACATGACACCCAGTAAAGACTTGAAAATCAAAGTGTGCATTCTGAGGAAAATCACTTTGTATTTTAAAATGCATTAATGCCATGGCAGAACTATTATCAAATTAGTTACTTTACACAGACAAGTCAATCTTACCACACATCTTCTCAAAAGTTAAAAATTCTGACAGACAAATATGGCAATGGAAAGATCCCTGGATTTTCTAAAAATAAATGTATCATTTCTCAATTCAAAATTGATTCACAGAGCATATTAGGTAGATGTTAAATAAACAAAGGACTGGACCAAAGGTAGTCCATTCCTCTGCCTTTAAGTAGATCACTCATTTCTAAACTAACCTAAATGAGAGTCTACTGTAATCTAACAGACGTCCAAAAAGAATTCCATCACCTTCCTTGATAATATATCCTGTTACTCTTTCACATCACATTTTAAAAATATATACAAATACAAGAAAATGAAAAGCACCTATGAGACATTGCTCAAGTTGGCACACTAAGCTTTCAGCAAAAAGCCATCTGAGCTCTTAATTTCATTCTCTTAGCTAAACAGACTACCCTCCTACCCAGTTAGTCAAGCCAGACACCTGAGAGCATCTCTGCATTCACCTTTCTCTGACCAGCGGCTCTACTGATTTTACCTCCTTAGTGTATCTCTGATTCACTCCTCGACTACCACCACCACATTACTTCAACTAGCCTGAGACATTTTTGCTTAAATTACTGCAAAAGCCTTTTCCTTAATGGCCCCTTTGTTTCCAAGAGGGGTCCATTCCAGTCTGTTCTTCTGACTGCTGCTAGAGTGCTTTCTAAAACACAAATCTGACTGTGCAATTACGCTGCTTAAAATCCTTCAATTGCTTCACTTTACTTTCAAGATAAAGTCCAAGTTCCTAAGCATGGCAAACACAGTCCTTTACATCTGGCTTCACCCACCAATCTTTTCACCAGTCCCCATTCATATGCCAAACTCCAGCCACACTAAACTACAGTTCTCCAAACAACGCAGGCCCTCTTTCAGAGCTTCTGTATAGCTTTTCCTCTGCTTAGAAAGATCTTTTCCTATTTGCCTCTGGTTGAACTCTGTTCATCTTTAAAAAGTCAGCTTAAGAGTTTCCACGGAAGCTGGCATTTTTTTCTGACAAGCCTCTCTGGCCTGGGTTAGGTCCTTCCATTCCATATGATTTCCATTAACACCTACTGCTTACTTCTGTTATTATACTCACCGAAAACGTATAGCAATTTTCTATTTCCTTAATGTCAGACTATATTTTTCTTTAAATAGTACCCTTGTATCCTAACACGGTGCCTAACATACATATGGCATAGTACAAAACTAAAGAAACAAAAGAGAAAATAGATCCCCCCATCATATTAGATGATATTTACTAGCTAAGGTAAAAGGAGACATAAAAGACCAGAGAATCATCAGTGTCGGAAGACACTGAGGATGTAATAATAGGCCAACCTCTCTCTGACAAAGGAGCCACTTTGACAACTTCCCTTAAAGAAAGACATCCAACCTATATCCCTGTTATGATGATTTCCCAATCATACTTTTAGGTCTTGCTTTCTTATTCAAATTTCTATATTTGAGTACATGGATGTTGCCTCAAATACATTAATTTAGAATTAAATCATCACCTCTTTTTAAAAAAAATTATCATCCAAGAATTTGTTTTTATTGATTCTTAGGGAGGGAGGGAGGGAGGAAGGGAGAGAGAAAGGGGGAAGAAAGGACAGAGGAGAGAGGGGGTAGAGAGACAGGGAGAGAGATAGAGGTGAGGGCGAGAGAGAGAACATTAATCAGTTGCCTCCCATATGCACCCCAACTGAGGACTGGACCTGCCACCTAGGTATGTGCCCTGCCCCCACAACCAGCAACGCACCCAACCTTTTGCTGTATGGGACAATGCCCCAGCCAAGTGAGCAAGCTGGCTAGGACAAATCATCACCTCTTACCTCCTATTCCTTAAGTCCTACCCCTTTGACCTGATCTGTTTGGGTCAGTAAAAACTATTTGGGAACTTACTGTGTGCTGAGCAATATTGTTAATGCTGGTGGGTACAGAAATCAGTAAGATAACTTGCCTTTAGGTGGTTCCCTCCCCGCATAAAAGGTTAACTTCTGCACAATATGATGACTACAATAATAGCACTACACAGAGAATGGTCTGGCAGCACGGTCCAGGTTCAGGATACATTTACTATAGGGGATACTGCCTGAGTTAAGTTTTGAAGGAAGAACAAAAAGCCACATGCAGTGGGGACTAGGAGAGAAAAGATGTGTCAGGTAGAGGCAACAGCATCAACAAGAGCGCAGATGCAGGAAACCGAACACTAGGCAGCAGCAATGCAAGAAAAGGAGTGCAAACTAAGGTTGAAAGAGTAGGGGAGGATCAAGTCCTGATTTTTATCCTATGAACAACCGGAAGCCACCAAAGGTTTAAAACACATCAGTGACATGGTCAGAGTCGCAGTATAATTAGGTTACTCTCATGGCAGTATGGAAAACAAATTTGAGAGGGAAAAGACTGTAGATTACTTAGAAGGCTTTTAAAATAGTCTAGACAATTATGATGACAGACTGAACTAGGGCAGTGGTGGTGGTATGGGAGAAAAAAGGGGGGCTGAAGAAGAGTTTAGAAAATAAGAGTAGCAGTGAGAACTAAGTCAAATCCCAAGATGGTAAGGCTATAAACCTTACCAATAATTAGCTACACTGTTTGCTTCAGCAAATTCTTGCCAACTAATTTATTTGGGCAAACAGCACCCCTGAAACAACAGTTTGCTTCAAGACCCTTTCCTTGTTGTGTCTACGAATCCTAAATCCTTTGTCACAAACTTTGCTCATCTCAATCAGTGCCCCACCTTGAAAGACCTTCCTTAAACCATGTGAGTCCAGGTTATAAGACCCTAGAAATACCTTTTCCTAACTCTCCCTACCCACCAGACTCTGTCAAAGTGGTGCTCTTCCTTGCTGCAGTGGGGAACATCAACAGGAGAAATTGGTGATTGACTATGAACGGTGAGAAAGAGGGAGAAATCCAAATATGACTCCTACGTTTTAGGCCTCAGAAAACTGAATAGATGAGTTCAGCAAACTAAGTTGCTGAACTTGAGGGGCTTGATTATAGAGTTTCTGGGTGGAGATGTGTGTAAGCATGAAGTTCAAGGGAGAGGTCAGGGCCACACAGGCAGTCATTATAGGTAAAACTTTTCTTGTGATGATCTCTTATTATTTCTCTCTTTTTTCTTAAGAGGAGTTACAATACAGTAAAAAGAATTAAGACCAACACACTGAAAAATAAACAGAGATACACACCCCATATAATTAACTAGTATGTGCTGTACTAATATACCCATGTCAGTGATTACATTTTTGCAATGCTTCCATTCTAGATAGTAAACAGCCACAGGCTGAGCCTCTCTCCTAGGATCTGCCCTTTGACCTTCCACAATCCAACAACTAACAGGTTACCACCTGGTTTAACAGAGCACTAAAGCCAGTGAATATTTTGACTGGTAACAGTCCAAGTCAAATTCCAAAAGTCCCATCCCTCTCAAGCATAGTTATTGGCTTCCTTCAAGGTCCCCAGAAGGTTGGCCTGCCTTCATTGGCCCTTACCCAACCTCAAGTGGGCACACAGAGGAACATACAATGGTACTTACCAGCCCTGGACCATGTCTACCATGGTCCTGAACATTAGCCCCCATCACGACATATTCCCCCAGTGAGATCAAGAACAGAATTGTTGGAAAAGACTGAACCATTAGCAGTGACACCAGCTCCCTAGTAGTCAGAGACCCACTAGCTCCTCTTCAGACTGGATTAAAAAAAAGCAAGACCCAGCTATAGGCCTCCTACAATAAACCCACTTACAACATAAAGATGCAAATAGGTTAAAAGTAAGAAGACAGGGGGAAAACATGCCATATTAACAGAAGTCAATAGAAAGCTGGAGTGGCTATACATCCTCCTCTCCACAACTAATAGAGTAAGTAAACAAAAAATCAGCAAGGATATAAACAGCGAGATTTGAAAAGTATCAACCAGTATTGGGAATAAAGTATAGCACTATCTTGTAATAAATCCAACACAGCCAGAGATTTCTCCTGGCATAAACAGTTTTCTGTTTTCAACTGAGCACAGCTGAAGGTGCAAGCTTCTGTTTAGGATCTATGCTGTGAGAAAAATATCTAGCACTGGCATCACAAGGCACACTCACACCGTGGGAGACGCAAAGACACTGTGCAGCAGAGACTCGCTGAACAGAGCAGCGAGAGATCTCAGTTCAAATGTAATCAAATCATTTTTTAACTCTTTTATTTTACTTTTCTCTGAATAAACATGGTTAAACGTGAATATATACAATTCCACTGTATTCTTCATCACATTTCTATCCCAGAATTTTATAGGGGAAGATACAAGAAAAAGAATGCATTGATTGTTTACCTGCTCAAAAAAAATATATATCATGACATTAAAGTCTAACATTTTAGTACAAGCATAAAATATTTCATTTTTGGATTTCTTTTCTTTGATTTGTACTATTTCTTATTATGTGGAAGATGATTTCAAGATTCAGAGTAAAGAAAAAAATCTTTTTATTTGATCAAGTTAATTAAGTGAAAAAAAGTAAGGAATCCTAGACTCAGCATGGCCAAAGAATTTAGAGGTAGGTCACCTACTCAGTCCTACTCAATCAATAAATCCTAAGAATCCTGAACTAATTTGCCTATCAGGAAACAACTTATTATTTATGAAGTTGTATCACTGGCTCAGTTGTTCCACTTAGGCACTAAATCAAATGAACAGCAAAAAAGCACAGCTTCATCGCCAACAGTGAAAAAATATAGTATGTCCTATACTTAACTTACAGAACTAATAAAATTCATTTTAAAGCTTCACAGTACAATAAAAAATGATTTAATTTTAAAAACTTCCCAGTTTTGTGATGCAAGTTAAATTACAAACACTCATGGAAAGGTACAGAGAAAAAAAGTTTTTTTTTTAAATTTATTTGTCACAGAAAATATTCATTCAGCTCCTATATAAACCTAGGTGTTTATGTAGTCCACTTTTTTTTATTAATAGGCTACATTATGTTAGGCATTTCTGAATTTAAACAAATTTAAGAACAGAGTATTCTAATTTTTCAATAGCTAAAACTAAAACTTATTTCGCTTTATCAACTGTTAGACCAAAGACTTAAAATCAACGATAAATTAAGTCTGAGATGGCCTAAAGACTGGTATTTGAGAAGAGAACACTGTCACAGTTTGAATGGTGAAGCTCTCCAGCCACATGCTGCTCACACTGTAGACCATGTGGTCTCGACCAGGCCATCAAGTACAACCCATGGGCCGCCCTTCAGATTCAGCAATGTCCCAAGATTGTGTACAGATCTGAATGTAGGCTGTGTCTGTGCACCTTCTGGGGCCAGACTTCAACTTTCATCAGAGTCTCAAAGATTCTGTAACTACCGAAAATGTAAGACTCACTGATTTAAACAGTAGTCCAGGGTCCTTATCTGCTATCGGACTTCACTTTTAGGTTTCTGCCTTACTAGTTTTCATCTTCCCACTCGCCTTGTCTACAAAATTCTTTGTTTTGTTTTGATATATGGCTTCGTTATTTATTCCTTAAAGATAATTTTGGAAAACCAGAGCTTCCTAAAATGAGGAAAGACCCTGTCCAGTTAAAACTGCAGTCAAAGGTGTTTCAAAAGCTGAACCTGTGTATTTTTTAAGAAACATTTTCTTTAAAAAGCTATCTCTTCTAAGAACTTTCTCTTTCAATTACAAAACCAATTTTATCTTTTAGTTAATCGCTTGTCTTTCAACTGAGAAAACAACTGGTTAACTGAATCTCTGATTCGGCTATACTTTACTTTACCTTTTAAGATACATTAAGACTTAGATAAAAACACATAATGCCCATCACCCCTAACCCCACACAGTCACCCCTAATCCCACACAACACAGACAGCTTCAAGAGTTAAATCTTTCCTCAGAGAACAAAATGGTTTTACTCTGATATAGCTGGGACTGATTTAGCAAGGAACATCTTGATGAAAAAGGGCAGAACTGCTCAGAGTGCTAGCTTACTTTTTGCACTACTTTCCTCCTCTAAGCATCTGTCAAGTGTGGGATGAGAAAAAAGGTGCTGGAATCTGGAGAGGCAAGCTAGAATAAAAATACATCCGAGTCCAAGAATTTTAAAAAGAGACAGACAGAAATTCACTGGAAAAAATTACAGAAGAATGTTAAACACAGTTCTGCTCCCCTTTACTGAGGAGTAACTTCACGAATTATCTATACACATCATCTACCCAATTCTTTGACTCCCCAATCTACCTTTCCCTCACAACCCTCTCCCTTTATACGAGCCACCATCAAAGGTCTCATGTTTTAAAGTATATCTTAAATTTCTACTGTTCTTTATCCTGACCATCAGAATCATGGCCCAAGACAACTTTGTCTCTTACCTAGACTAGTATAAACCATCGACTACTATTAATTCCTCTATTGCCCCCCTCTGATTAACTGTATACACAAAGTAGGCGGTGCAATCTTTAAAACTGTAAAATGGATCATGGCACTGCATACCAGTGCACCTTCAAATTAATCCAAACTCTCAGCATTCGGGGAGTCGGTATTACAGCCTAACAATCCACGCTGCCCACGCTCTGCGCATGAAGTGCTTGGAACAACGCCAAGAACACCAGGCGGGCTCAGGAAGTGTTGGCATTTTAAGGGAAAGCCCCAGTCTGCCTCTCTTTCGGGTGACTTTCTCCCCAACTGTGGTCCTTTCAGTTAACTGCCAGCTCTTTCTCACTTTGGGCCTGCTGTTTCCCTCCGTCTAAAACGCTTTTTTCTTAGACCCTTCAAGAACTTATGTCTCCCACTAATGCTTCAAGTCCAAACCTAAATGTCATCTCATTTTTGAGAGCTTCTTTTTCCCCTTTCCAAATGCCACTTTCTATAATTCTTTATTATACTACTCTTATTGCCTTCATAGTGTCTTATATTCTGTAATTACTTTTTTTTTGTTTCATTGGTTAAACTCCTTGAACATCATCAAATGACTAAGCATCCATCCAACAAATTCTCTTAAGTTGTAGGAAACGATGGGTTCTGTTCTACCCCAAATAGTCTTAACTAATGCAGGTATTAATCTCCTTTCACCCTGAAGCTAAAATATTGGTCACTAATATAAATATGTCACAGCCTGTGCTATGATTCATTATACCTACACCCTTCCCTTAATTGTTAATTAAATATAACCTGTGTGCAACTAAGTATTGTGCTATGTGCTGGAAGAAGAGGAGCCAGGATGAGAAAATAAAGGTTATTTCCTTCCTTAGGGTCTTGATGATATAAACATAAGAGGCAAAAACCAAAAAGGGGGCATTTCAAGTAGGGGAGGGGGTGGAATGAAGAGTCAAGGTATGTATGCAAAAGTGTAATATTTCATCGAAACTAAGATACCATCTATTGCAACATGCATCATTATTTTATAGCAGAAAGAAAAAAAATGCTGCCCAAATTGATTGTTAAATATCATCAATAGTAAGATGCCTCTCTATGAGAGATGCATCCCAGTTTCAAAGATGTTCAAGTCAGGAAAAGAGGAAGAGGAGAAGGGAGAACAAGAGGAGGAAAAGAGGGGAGAGGGAGAGAAGAAAGGGAAAGAAATTTGTCATTCTATTATCAACACAAAAGCAGTCTTCCGGGAACCCCAAGAACTGTCAATGACACGGAATATTGGTTATTCACTAAAGCTCGTTCACAGGAAGGGGAGAAAAAGCCACTGGAAAGAGTGGTCAGAGAGCAGCCCTTGCTTTCTTCTTGTTTCCATTTTGCCTTGTATACCTTCTTCTATCCCTTTATTTTTAGCTTTCCGAAATCACTTTGTGTGATTGTATACAGCACAATAGCTGAGTCTTGCTCAGTAATCCAAACTGAAAATCTTGGTATTTTTTTTAAAGGTGAGTTAAATATAACAAAAGAGAAATCTTTTTAAATCTATACATTTCAAAACTCTTAATTGTCTTGTGCATAATAGGTCATAACTTAAGGTAGCAAGCATAACCAAAAAATCTTAATAGCAAATTTAAAATCTTAAATACAGTTAGTAATAATGAAAATACTCCACTTCAAACCTCATGAACTATTTATAAATGTACAGCTTTAAATGCTTATATTAAACATAAGGTTAATAACTGGCAAGTTAAGCATCTATCTGAAGGAATCAAAAAAAGAAAACCCAAGGAAATTAGAATAAAATACTACTTACAGTAACACAGTAAGCTAGATTATTCACCCAATTCTATCACTGAAAACAACAAAAAGTAATGGAAAAACTGTATTTCAAAAAATATTAAAAGCTTTGAAGAGCTGACAAGATGATAAAGATCAAAATCTATGAGAAAGAGAAAATCAAAGAGATAAACGGCATAATTAAACTTTCTGTCCTGTAGACATATGCCTAACTTTGAGCTACGGTTTTAACGATCTCTTGTGAGTGAAGAGAATTCAAAGTTTAAGACCCAGCCAACAAGGAAAATCTAATAGAGGACCCTTTCACCATGAAGCTGGGACCTCCCCAAAAGCTTCATCCTCCAGAAAGGAGTAAACTGGAATTAAACCCAGTCTACCCATTCCCATATCTTATGCCAAAAGGGCTACAAGGAAATTTGTCTTCCTGTTGCAGAAGCAAACAAGGATTCTTAAGAGGCTGTAAAGGCAGACAGGCGCACACACATTACCTGCAACCCAAATTCACCCTATTTGGGTGGTTCAAAACCTCAAGGGATGAATTTAGCCACCAAACTAGTAGCTTGAAGCATTAAGGTTGCGGGGTGGCGGGGAACAAAGGTAAATCCCCTCAAAGCAATGCAGTTCCTTCTTGGACCTCAAAGAAAACCCACAAATATTTCTTCCAAGGAAAATAATCGGTTCACAGTCAAAATCTCACAGGGTAAATTAAAGAAAATCTATACCTAGGGACAGCATATGAAACTTCAGAAAACCAAAAAACAGATCCACTCAAATGAACAACCACTAGGCAGCTAATTTATCAATAGCAACAATAAAAACCAAAAAAGAGTGAAATCATTTCTTCAAATGGCTAAACAAAATAACTGCCAACCCATAATTTTATAGCTAATGGAATACCTATCTATCAAGAATGAGGGTGATAAGGACACTTTCATGCCGAAAAACAAAAAAACAGTTTGCTACAGAAAATCTCTTCAGAAAGAACTCTAAAGAAAACAATATTCTGGCCCTGACTGGTATGGCTCAGTGAAGTGAGTGCCGGCCTGCGAGCCAAAGGGTCATCAGTTTGATTCCCAATCAGGGCACATGCCTGGGTTACAGGCCAGGCCCCCAGTGGGGTCTAAGCAAGAGGCAACAATTAATGTATCTTGCACGCTAATGTTTCTCTCCCTCTCTTCTCTTCTCTCTAAAAATAAATAAAATTTTAAAAAATTTAAAAAAGTAAATAATCTTCTGAAAGAAAGTAATTTAAATGGAAAAATCTGAAATCCCTAGAGAATCAAGAGCACATAAAGTTGGAATCCACCTCAAATTCAAAGGTTCATTTTCAGTCACATTGACTAAAGAGTAGAAAAGCTAATTGACAGCAAGAGAGAAAGAATTAGATTTATCAAGGAAAGAGGAAGAAGAAAGGTCCTAGCAGCACTATAAGCCCCTGGTTCCAACTGTTCTTGAAATCTTGTTCTTGGAAACTGAGAGACAGCCCAGTGTCCTTGTCGTTTAGATTCGTTTTTCATTTTAAAAATGTAGAAAGGAGAAGGGCCAGGAATTAATGAAATAAAAAACATATAACCAAAAAAAATCAAAGTCAAGCATTGTTTTTTTGATAACACTAAGAAAATGTAATAAACCACTAGCAAGACTAATGCAAGGGAAAAAAACAGAAGACACAGAAAATAATGGAAATAAAAAAATGGAAATATTACTTAACAGAGATTTAAAAGATAACAAAAGAATGCTTTGAACAACTTCATGCCAAGTACTTTAAAAGCTCAGACAAAACAAATGGATTCTTAAAACGCAAAAGAAAAAAAAACCTTTCTAAAAACTGACTTAATTAAGAACAGAAATTCTAAATAAAACCACACAGAAAGCTGAATACATACCTTCCTCAAAATACTAAGCCCACATGCCTCCCTCCAAAATACTAGGCCCAGACAGTTGAAGGGAAGCTCAACCAAACTGTAAAGAAACAGGTCATTCTAGTCTTAGATAAATCCTTTCAAAGGCGTAAAGAAAGATTAGTTCCTAACTCATTTTTTGAGGTCGGCATAATCTGGATACTAAATCAGGGTAATAGGAGAAATAAAAATTATAGGCTAGTATCATCCATGAACACAGATGAAAAATCCTAAATGAAATACTAATACACTAAGTACAGCTGCACAGTATAAGAGAAGAGCATCATGACTACCCTGGATTCATTCCAGCAGTGCAACGGTAATTCAACATTAGAAAATCTATAAATTCACCACATTAGCAACATAAGGGAAGATAAGCATATGATCATCTCATAAATGGAGAAAAATACCTGATAACCCTCAATATTTATTCTTCACATGCACACACACAATCTTAGCCAACAAGCAACAGAAATTCCTTTAACCTATAGAATATCTACCAAAAATTTATAGCAAACATTATTAATGGTGAAACATAAAAAGTATTTGCTTTTAAAAATTAGGTGCAGCATAAGACTGCCCACTATTAACACTTGTATGGAATACTGCACTGGAAGTCCTCACTAGCCGACTAAGGCGAGAAAAAGAAATGGTGTAAGCACTGGAAAGGAAGACACAATTGGCATTCATAATACTTTAGTAATTTAGTAAGGTGGCTGAGCATGGGTGTACATACCAAAAAGCTTATAAGGGCAAACAGAAAATGGAAACAAAGAGGAAAAATATACTATTTACAATAGTAACAAGAAATAAGATATGTAATAATTAAATCTAAGAGAAAACTTGAGAAATCTTATGAAGAAAAAGACACCTTCCTGAAAGGTCTTTTAAAATACCCAAATAATGGATACAAAGGCACAATGTGATAAAAAGACTAAGTTAAACGCATGTGTAGATTAAAAGCTATCGAGATCTTGAACTCACATACGAGACAGGTCCCGTTTTTTAATAACAGCTTTTGAGAGCTTATTCAGAAGTTCTAGCAGAGGAATGGTTCTCTGCTCTACCAGGGAAGGTCGTCCTCTTTCACCAAGTGCGCAGCTTTGCGAGGGACACACATGGAGTGGTGAGGGAGGAAGGGGACACTTGCCTAGCCAGCCAGATCAGCCAAATCAACCTTGGAGATCAATGGGGTAACAGATGTGGCAGCCAGGTCTCCCTCACATCCTAATAACAGCTTTTGAATTTTTGCAAACTTGACTCAAATTATTCCCGTTCATAAATATGAACCGTGCAGGTTGCAATATTTTTGCAATTGGTATAAACTTATTAGTTACTAACACAGGAATTTTATTTTCACAAACTGTAGTAAGAGTTGATAAGGCACTTTAGAATTCACAGCTTCAATGAAAGAGTGTGAGTAACATGATCGGAATTCAGCTGAGTTCTAGTTGAATGTGCTGTGGTCCCACTGGTTCAAAGGTCAACCCAACCCATTAGTTGACCACATGTAGGTTCTGATAACCACTCCTGCAAGTGATAAAACACAGCCAACATTTTACATAATACAAGATTTGATTCTTGGTAATTATCTGTGAACATTGACAGAACACCATCTCCTTAAAAGCCACCTAAAAATGTAAACGTCCATTCTGAATACAAATTGCTTTTACAAGAGAAAAAGAGACAAAACACATTCATAATACAATGACTGAACTGGGTTCTAAGGGTGTTCTAGTGGACCACTGTGTAGTTCTCATACATATAATTTTGTACATGCGAGGCCTATAAGCAGTTGCCCAGTTTGCTTTACAATAGTTCTGCACTTGATCAAACACACCATTTTCTTTAGGTTTAACTTATTCAGATTTAATTTTGGTTTATGAGAGTTTTATGGTATCTTACAATACTGCTTAAATTTGGCTTTAATCTAAATGTCCTGATGCAGAATTAGAAATAATAATCATGTTTACTGGTTGCTAGATAATAATGCTAATAGTTAACATTTCCAGAGTGCTTACTGTGTGTCAGGCACTACAAAAAGTGCCTTTTA
>PVKM010001383.1:54788-78991 GCA_004027735.1 Carollia perspicillata | reverse complement strand
CACTCCCATTGTTCAGGGTGTGCTGCTGCCTCCGTGACAGCTCATTGCAAAACAAATGCTGAAGCTATTTTTGGATTTCGGCTTTTTTTCAGAAGAGTGAAAAGTCCTTTTCAGATTTCTTTCAGTTAGCAAAAACTAAATACTGATGTAAATCTTTTATAAACACTAAGTGGCCTCTATGGACTTTCAGAAAGAGGCAGTGCCTGCATTTACAATCATGGTGTACTTTTTTTGCATTTACAATCTCGAAGTGTACTTTTATTGCTCTCTGGAAAATATAATTATGAAAGGAAAAATAAAACTGTCTCTTGTCTCTCTGAAACTGAAATAAATATAAGTCTGACAGTAAAAAGGAAAAGGCACTGCAGTGGATAGTTTCTCATTAATGTTGTTAATATTGAAGCTCTTTTCCAGGACGTGGAGACAGGGAGCTCCTGTGTGCTTTCAGATAATTTGCTTTTACCTTCCTCTGCCACCTCTGGTCAATAATCCATCAATATTTTATAGTCTGTTTTCTATCTCAGTATTCCCACTTATGGCAACATGGCATTCTAAAGGGGCTTCGGTAACTGTCTTTTTCAAGAATCAGTGCATGCCATTTTTATTCTTTTGTTGGGTAAATAGTGAGAGGTTTGGGTATTCAATTATTTATTAACTAATAGTCATTTATAATGTGTTAGGTACATAGATATTTCCTAATTGGTCAATTCTTAACAGCGGCGAACAATGGCTCCTTTCTCCAGCAATGGGAACATAAAGATCATTAGTGACACACCCTATCAGAAATATGTTCGCTCCCCTCTATTTGACACTCCTATAAAGTGTGTTTGTGGTGGTGCACAGATACCTATAGTTTATCAAGCACTGTAGGTGATCCTGATTCAGGTACTATAGAGATCACGGTTTGAGAAACACTGTTATAACCTGTAATATGTTGCATATTATTTTGGTATTTAAATTATTCTTTTAGGAATACTCGTTGTTTAATGGAGCGTTGGCTGTGGTATATCAAATTGTTCTAAAGTAATAGTTTGGGGAAGTTTGCTGTGTAGAAAAGTATCCCAGCATTTTATATCTATTTATCTTTTTGCTTGTAAATAGAAAAATAAACTCAGTCCTCTACTTCCCTCCCCTGCCACTTACTACCATTATTTTAAAATGTAGTTCTAAGTAAAACAATAATCATATTTATTCAAAGCCAGCTATATGGGAGGAATCAGTAAAAATTTGTTGGAAAGAATGGTGAACATACAATGTTTTGTCCTTGTACAGTTTACATTCTTGTGTGGGTGAAAAAAAGTTTAAGCAGATAATCATGCATTTGACTTAAAATAGTTGTGATACGTATACACAGTACTTTGACCTTATATAAAGGGATTATAATTTAGCAAGGCAAGTGGTCCTTTCTAAGGAAACTAAATATTCTGAGGATGTAAAAGTAATCCAATTGAAGGGAGGAGTAATAAAGAGCATTCCAAATCTAGAAAACTATGCAATTGAAAGCCTGAGAGAAATTAGATAAAACTATTGTAGCTTAAATATAATGAGCACAAGTGAGACAGACAGAATGGGATTAAAGTCAGTAAAGCCAAAATCACATAGGCTCACCCTTCCTCCCTTCTTTCTTCTTTCCTTCCTTGTTTCCTACCTTTCTTCCTTTCTTTTTTAATTTCTTCCACATTTAGTTAAGGATTTGAATCTTCATATTAGAGCAATAGGATCTAATTAAAAGAACCTCAGTATATGTGTTGCACAATGAGTTTAGATTTTGAAAACACCAGTATGAACAAATAGGTTGGGGATGGTGATCGTCTGGTGGCAAAATACAAATTACAGATAGATATTAGCAAGAAAGCCTTGCATAGGCCACATGAGAATTATGGTTTTTAAAGAAGAGAGCAAAGGAAATGGAGGAGGATCAAATAACAGAGATATATATTGCAGATAAAGTTGACAAAGTTTAGTGATTGACTGGCATTCGTTTCTGCTCAGTCCTTTTCCTCATTCATCTGCAGCATCCAGGCATTGGACTTTAAAAACAGTGTGCGTAGAGAAGTCACTTCCTGGAATCACACACAGGGATAGAGGGGCAGATACAATGTTGACTTCAGAGGCTGGGACTCAGTTTTAGACAAATCAAACTTTGGGGTTTTGTAAGACATGCAAATATGGGTACCATGTGTATGTATCCGGATGTCCAACAGCCTGGCATCGAGAAATTATTTTTGGAAGTGTATTTCATACTTCTGGATGGTTGGAAAAGAACAGAGTGCTTACCAAGCACCTGTTTGAAATATGGCTTTGGCTTTCAAGATCGAAATCTAAAACATGTTCCCTTCAGGATCCACTCACAACTAGCGTCTCTAAACTTATGTCACATAAGAACTGATCAAATAGCAGGCTACCTGTGGACACATGTGCCATACAAAAAGCAGTATTTTAATGTCAAAGTTAATATCTATCTCTCCCTCATCAGGACCTTAAGATAAAGGACTTTGAGCCCTGTGGACCTGCCATTGTCACAACCACCACATCAGCTGAGACTGAGTCATGGAATACTTTGGGTACATGAAGATTTATAGTCTAAATGTATTTTCATACCATGGGGTCAAATTTAGTCCCTGCTATAAATTTTGAATAAGCATCTTGGAAAAGGAATTTAGATCAGTGTATGCTCTTTTGACATGTTTTTTGTTAACCTGCCGGAGAAGTACAGAGGAACCGGGAAAGGGTGATCTGCAGCCAAGGTTCGGATAACTAATACAGTTCAGAAAAGACCGTCCTGTTCCTGAGTAATCCAACTCGAGTTTCTCTAACCTGGTCAGCATGTGATATCCCGCTGTCAGAACTGGGCTGCACATTTTTCCTTTGAACACAGGCAACATCTAATGTGGTAGATGAATAAGAACTTCTTGTCCCCTTTAGTGCCAGAGTAGCTAGCACACAAACCAAAAAACCTGAGGTTTTAAAACCTCAAGAACCACATTCTACTTGAATGTAATAGATATTTTGAACAAACTCAGAACCTTATATGTTCATACTTGTTTTCATGTATCACCCGCCATGTTATTGTTATATGATATTACTACATTCATTGACTTAAAAAATGAACAGAAAGGATAATGGATGCAACTTGAAGTTAACTGTTCTAAATTTTAAGTTTATTTTTCTCTCCTATTCCTTTTTTTAAGATTTGTATTTATTTATTTATCTTTAGAGGGGAAGGGAAGGAGAGGAGGAGAGAAATATCAATGTATGGTTGCCTCTCATGTGTCCCCTGCTGGGAACTGGCCTGCAACCCAGGCATGTGCCCTGACTGGGAATCGAACCACGGTTGGTTGGTTCGCAGGCCTGCGCTCAATCCACTGAGCTACACCAGCCAGGGCTTCTCTCCTATTCTTGATTTATCCATGCCTATTAAGTCTAATCAGTCAGAGCAGAAAACCAAATTATTATAACATTCATGTGATCATTCATTATTTAACAATATTTTCCTGAGCAACAAATATGTCAAATGCTAAAGATTCAAATGTAAATAATATGTACCTTACCTTACGAACTTTCAGAATCTTGAAGTTATTTAATTTCATATGAGATTTGAGTAATACAAATTTTATCAAAAGTAACACTCATACTACAATAAATTATTTATTTCTCTACTATCATAAATGTTTGTATTGCTGGGTCCTATTAAAATAAGATACCACAAATTATATATTAATACACCTACTTAGGCTGAAATGAATGAATTAATGATTTTGTGGAAAACCCAAAGGTGTAAGATAAAGTTTAGGGTATTTTAATGACAAAACTTAGCAGAATACCTGAGTCCCGGGGGAGATAACTCATCATCATGGAATCCTGTTTATATGCTGGGCTCTGAACAAGGAATTTGAAATATTATTCATATAATCACAATACAATATTAACGAACAACATGATTCTGTTTTACTGAGGAAACTGTGAGTCAATGAATTGACCATCTAACATTTTAAAAATACCTTCAGTGCTGGGAGAAATGTTTAGATTTGGACTGTTTAACAGAGATTCTGTTTCTTTACTGCGTCCCTGTTCTTGTCCATGGAGTAGGGCTGAGGAGGGATGTGCAGCCCCGACGTCATAAATAACCACAGGACCTTACACAAGTGACTTAACGTTTGCAGTCTCAGCTTGCATCTTCACCCCTGCATCAAACAATAACTTCCACCTCCATTCAGACTCCCTACATTTTTTCCATCCATACCATGTATAACATTTGGTTTCAAAATTGACATAATATTGCATTGCACATCTTTGTATTATGTCTCACTAAACTTCAACATAAACCCTGTGCTGATTGATGAAATAGACCGTGGTTTCCCCCCTCTGATCGTACTGATTACTGTTTAAGATTCTCCCGTCACAGTGTGTTTTTGTTTGGTATATCCCTCTTCTATTCCATTTATTTTTCCAATTTGAGTCACTTTAGACATTTTTTAAGGTCAATGCCCAATACAAATTTTGTACACACTTCCTTAACTAAATTAAGGCTCACATTTCATTCTTTAGCAAGTGGGAAATCAGAAAATAAAGAGAGATGAGAAGGAAGTGTCCCAAGACAATTGCTGTCAGGGTCTTCAGGATCAGTGGATTATGTGTTCTTAAAGTGAACCAATGTGTAGAAAAATAAGTTCAAGCATTTTCATACACAAAAAGAGATGCATGTATTAGTTAGAGATTAGTGTGTCTTTTGTTCTAAGAAGGTGGGCTCTTGGTGTGCTCCTAGATGGGGTTAATCATAAGACAGACTGAGCTATGATCGATAGCTGGGAAATTTCAACTCACCCCCAATCTCCAGAGAAAAGGAGAGGCTGGATTAGAGTTGATGACCTTCATGCCTATGTGATGAAACCTCCATAAAAAGCCTACAAAACAGAGTTCAGAAAGCTTCTGGGTTGCTGAAAGGTGGAGGTGCTGGGAGAGCTTTATGTAGGGAGAGCATGGAAGCTCTTCCCACACACCTTACCCTGTGCATCTCTTTCATCTGGATGCTTATTTCTATTCTGTATCATGTTATGTTCATGATGAATCCAGAAACAGTAAGCAAAGTGTTTTCCTGAGTTCCATTAGCTGTTCTAGCAAATTGATCAAACTAAGAGGAGGTCTTGGGAACTATAGTTTGTCAGTCAGAAGTACAGGTAACAACATGAACTTTCTTTTGGCATCTGAATGGGAAGTGGGGCAATCTTGTGGGAATAAGCCCCTTACCTGTAGGATCTGATGGTAGCTCCAGGTTGATGATGTCTGAATTATGTTAAATGATAAGACATCCGGCTGATATCACAGAAATTTCCAATGCATTTGATATCAGAAGTGTCATGATTGTGTCCATAATGTGAAAGCAAGAGAGACACACAGGAGGAAGAGTGAGGCTTTTCCTCTATAACCTGAGTACTATTTTCTCCATTTATAGGTGCCATCTAGAACATTGGTTCTCAGTTTTGAACGCACATAAGAATTATTTGGATATCTTTGATAATTCAGTTACTACCCACCATCATCTTTTGATTAGTTAGTTCTGGAGCTAGACCCCTTAGTCTGTATTTTTAACATAAGTTTTCAGATGCTGGTGGTATATTGTCACATTTTTCAGATACTGTTGTAAATGAATAGACAAATGCATGTGTAAGAAGTTATAGTGTAATAAATCCTATCTATGGAAAGAAAGTAGAAGAGAGAGTAAATAATTTTAGAGATAAAATTATTTAGAGATAAAATTCAGAGAAACAGAGAAAACTAAGAAAAAGTGAATTTTTCAGCTGCATATTTAATAAAGTAAAAATTTGACTTCTGGAAAAGAAGGAGAATCCATTCCATGAAGAGAGGGTAACACAGAAAAAGAAATAGAAGGATGAAAAGATATTGTTTGGGAGAATACTAAGACCTACAAAAATGGGAAATAGGATACAGATTCTTTGTAAGAACAGATAAAAATTAAGTAAAAAAAATAATGCTAAGATATATTTATCTCATACCAAGGGCAAGCTGGATTTAAGGAAATAGAAATATCTAATTTGATTTGTAGTTTTCAAAAAAGCTAAATAAATTTTTCACAAATGTAAAAAACATAAAAAGGAAGCAAAATTTAGATTAAGAGTATCTTTTTTATTATTTGATATTTGTGAAAACTTCTGGAGGTAATATATCTTATTGCTACCAAACCAAAGTGGGGTTTTGCTACCCACTGCCGCCAATAGGCAAATTCCAAAGGCAGAGGTTGGTGAGGAAGGAAGGAGGTCTTTATTCAAATGCTGCACATGTCAGGAGGATGAGGGACTCCTATATCCAAGCTCATCCAGCTCTTGTCCTCCACCAAACATAGACAAAACCTAGCCATTCTCAGCCAGACCAAACCCAAGTCAGTGGCCAGAGATCCAGATACATCCTTATCATTCCTTTGAAGCCTAAGGTGGCTAAGTGAGTGGCTGTCTGGCTTCAGGCTCCCTCCTAGAATCTGCATGTGTCGCCAGTGCCACCATTGGCCATAAGGGTCTGCAAAGGAACCAGCCAGTATTTTCATTCACAAGGTGGGCCAAGAGCTCATCTCTTCCTTCCCCTGAGTTTGTATAAGTTGCCCGTGTGGGCTGGGTCAGGTGTTTTTTCTCAACCCAAGGTCCCATGGCACACCAGGCAGGTCTAGTCCCCCCAACCAATTCCTTCTTTTCTGCAAGCTGGACTGACGGGTTTTTCTAGTATAACGTTCCCCCGCCACTGCCATTTTGACATCTGTGGCACATGTGCCTGCCTTCCCTTCATCCCAACCTCTGATCAAGGACCAGAAAAGGGTAGGAGAGCTTTTCCCTTATCCAGTTATTTTTGCTAGCCTTGTATATGCTCCGTGTAATGCTTCTTCCTGTTGCCATCTTGCCCCAAGGGCAGGGAATCTACCGCCAGGCTAGTGGTATCATTATTCCTAATTTTATATAACAAAAATAACAGTTTACCATTAAGCCAAAATTATATGATTTTGCAAGTATCTTTCAATTTAATTAAACCAAATGTGAAATTGAACTTTTAACTACTCAACAGATATATTAGATTATTTATTATATTTACTCTTTCACCATAGGGCTCTTTAATACTTTATGAATAATTTGAATATAATTTAATTAATAAAACAGAACAAATGTGTCCTGTAAATCAGATCATCTATAAAACAGTGCTAGAGGAAAAAGTACAAATGTAACCCATAGGCTTTTGGACCCACTCTTTAATTAAATACCAGCTTTGCTTCCAGAAAGGTCATGATCAAAAAGCCTTTGGTCATATGTATATGTGCTTTAGACTTTGGGAATCATAAAAGCTGAGCAGTAAATTGTAGTTTTTCATTAATTTAAAATTAACCACCCTGAGACTGGGAGGGAGCAGATAAAAGCAAAGGGTTTCCCTGTTCAGAGAGTACCAAATACTTGATTCTATGAGTCTAGGTGATGTCTAAGTAATGTGGGAAATGCATACACTCATACATGCATATATCCTAAACTAGTTAATCCCATTGAAGCCTCTATAGAAAAATTTAACTGTAAATTTGGTATGCCCGTGAATGACATGTAGCTATCTTCAATTAGGTCATTTATTAGGTCAGCTCTTCCTCCTGTTTTAGAGAAATACTGTCTTCAAATGGTTTCATAAAGAAGATGAAAAACAGCCTGTGTATGGCCTCCACATGAGTGCTGTATAAAAGCGAGAGTTATTTCAGCCTAACCTGAAGAACTGGGGATCCCTGGGGCCTGCAAACTGAGCATAGGATAGCATGGAGGAGTTGCGTGTGGGAAAAGCAAACCAATACAGGATGTTAGTGAAGTACACAGATGGTCTCAACTCTATCAGGACAAGTCCAGGTTAGACATTTCTCAGCCCATGAAAAATATCAGCAGAAGGGTAGTTATCTCAAAGAGCTAGTTCAGTTTACAATGGAGGGTTGGAAAGCAGTGGGCTCAGAGCTTGCCCAGATAAAATGGAGAACGTTTCTCTCATAGAACACTGAGTTAGTGAGGGTTAGTGTCCAGAGCAAAGTACCATGTGATTAGTTTTTCTTGCTTGCCTGTGTTCTTTAAGGATTTCTTGTTTGCTTGTGTTTTTTCAAGAAGAAGTTTAGGAGGAAATGAGAATTAATAACATTTAATTATATACCAAAGGCCAATATTTAAACTTGGGTCAAATAATTCTGTTGTTCTAGACACAGATGATAATGGGACATAGGGAGGATCATCCCAAAATAGCACATTGATTTGAATGAAAGTTACTTGAAAAACAGACAGTGAAAGAAGGACATTGGTCCTCCTCTTTGTCCCCCTGAGAGCAGAAGATGAGTCTCCCCTGTGAAAGGCAACCTCACTACTCCAGGAGGTAGACGTCCTACTCCCCAGAGAGAGGAAACCAGGGCCTCGAAGGCTGTGCAAACAAACTGTGCGTAGTTTCTTCACTAATTGGTATCAAAGCCTAAGTTGTTTTTGCTGTTGTTGTTGTTGTTGATTCTTCACAAACACAAATTTATTTTTAGTTTAGTTTTGTTTTGTCTGGAAGGATTTAAACGGCTTTAGAAGCTTCTTAGATCCCATATTTTGTATACAGGGTCTATGTATAAAGGCCCACATTTTGGACCTTTGTATATACAAAATTAAATTTGATTTTCTTCTGTTAATCTGTTTCCTGTCAATTTAATTCTTAGACCAACCAGAGGAACGTAGAGAGGCAGAGTAAAATTTTTTTCTCTCCATCAATGACTTAGATGGCAGCCATCTCTATAGATATCCACAGAATAACTTGTTACTTGCCTCTCTTCCTACCTTAGAAGGCCTGAGTTCAGAAACCGTGACTGGAACTAGGTTGTCCACTTGCTCTATGCTATGTACTTATTCAACCTGAATCCCAGTTTCCAAATGAGTAAATATGGAAAATGTGGCATAACTTTAAGGATGGTCATGACATGTAAATTATGTATGAAACTCTGTAGGCCTTAAACAGTGACTAATATACATCATATATGCTTAGTATATGTTAAATGTCAATAATTAATTAATTAAATATATGTTTAAAACATGGCATAACTGCTAAATATTAATTATAAAATTAATTGTAAAATTATACAATTGTAACTTGGATCCTGGAAAGAAACCAATGATTTCTTGTCTTGATGCATTGGTTTTCTAATAACACACAAAATGTATATGTATATAAATATATTTACAAATACAGACAGTTAGAAAATTTAAAGAGATAGCCATTTAGTGAGATATAATCTTAATATAGATACATTTCCTCTTTTTAAAAAAACTGGTACTTTGGATAAATAAATTAGGTGCTTCTTTGAACAAAATTCTTAAAAGTATGTGATCAAATTCCTTTCCAATTTCCTAAGAATGTATGTATTTGTGACTACTTTATTTACATGAATATAACAAATTTAAAAATATTTTTATTTAAGTGTTAAATTTTACTCTAACCTTCTAAGTTCTTATACATAAAAATATTTTCATATAGAATCTATTGACATAATAAGCTTTAAATGTTGTTGTTTTTTAAACTAGCACATTTACTTGCTCTGTATTAGTTATAGTTTTTCTAAAACTTACCCTTTGTTTTCTACTATTGTCTGTACATAATAATATTTTAGAGGCTTTTTAATGTTTTATTTTTTAAAGATGTACTTATTTATTTATTTTTAGAGAGAGGGTAAGAGAAGGAGAGAAACATCAGTGTGAGGTTGCCTCTCAAGCACCCCTGCACTGCACTGGGGACCTGGCCGGCAACCCAGGCATGTGCCCTGACTGGGAATTGAACTGGCAACCCTTTGGTTTGTAGGCTGGTGCTCATTCGACTGAGCCACACCAGCCAAGGCCTAAATTGTGATATTGTTTAACAACAAGAAACATGTTTTTATAAGAAAACAACAAAAACAACTGTTGTTATTACAACTATATTACATTTTATGATGCAGAAGCATTTTATACTAAAAGCATAATGAGCTTCTAAGGCTAATTAAATCACAGTTCTTGGTATAGGTGAGTTTCATGCTTATCCACAAGCACAGAATAAACCTGCATTGCAAGAAGTAATGGTGCCTATGCTACTATACACTTTAAAGTTTATATAAGAATCATGGAGGGTTTTTATGAGTAATATAATCATCATTATGTGAATAGCTAATGGTAGAACTTAAAACAAGTATAAAGTAGTTTTATAATACTCTTGACATTTCAGTATCTATCAAGCATTACGGTGTGAGAAAAAGAATATGAAACAATAATTTTCCTTAAATAAGGGTAATGATTTACTTGCCAAGCAAAAATGGCCATTAGAAGTAAAAATTGGGTTCTATGTTCAAGACAGATATTATTTCAAAATGTGATGAAATCATACTCAACAGCATAAAACTTAATGGGTATCATAAACATTCTCTCACAGAAAGAGAAATTATGTTTAAAACACTTTCTTTTATTAAACAATGGCCATGAGTCCCTCAGGGATTCACTTGATATGTAAAATAGGTACCATGTAAATATTACTGGATGTTTTTTTCCGGTAAGGGTGAGTGTTATTTTGATTATTTGGAATATTATATTATACTCTATTTCTCTGTACTATATTTATAAGGCCATATATTTTAGCATGTACCATCAGTATTATATAAGACTGGGTGCAGGGGAGATAAAACATTTATCTAAATATACATCATTTTTCTTTAACATTCCGAGAATGCAATAAGAGGATATTCTAGCATCAGAACCAAAGTTCTTCTCAGGCGAATGACAAGAGTGACCAAGCAGCCCACATAGAAGGCTGGCTGGATCAGAGTTCATCAGGAAAAAAGCGCAGGACAGGGCAGGAGTATGCGCAGTGCTTCAATGCTTTAGGCAGTACACAAGGATCTGGCAGGACCAGACAGCAGAACCCGGAAAGATACCGTGACCCTTCAGTGTCAGGGCTTTCGTGGAAGGAAGCATTTGCTCCTCTACTGGTATTATCTGCAGCAGTTAACTGCTATCCAAATGACCAACGGTACCTGAAAATGTCCTCAACATCAGCATGTGTTAGAGAAATGCAAATCAAAACCATAGTGAGAGTTCTTGGAATGACTATCATCATCAAAGTGACTAGAGAACAAATGTTCTTGGGAATGCAGAGCAACAGAAACTATGTCCGTTGTTAGTGGGAATGTAAAAACATTATGGAAAACAGTATGAAGGTTCCTCAAAAATTAAAAATAACTTACCGTATGAGTCAGCAATTCTATTTCTGTGTGTATAGCTAAAGGAAGCAAATTATCTCAAGGGGATATCTGCAAACCCATGTTTATTGCAGGGTTATTTACAATAGTCAAGACAGGAAAACAACTTATGTGTCTATCCCGGGATGAATGGATATTGAAAATGTGGTGTATACGTACAATGGAATCCTATTTAGCCAAAAGAAAGAAGTAAATCCTGCCCTTTGTAAGAACATAGACAGACACTGAGGGCATATGCTAAGTGAAATAAGTGAGACAGAAAAACGAGAAATGCTGTGCAATCCTACTTATATGTGGAATCTAAACAAACAAACAAACAAACCCATAGAAACAAGGATTAGATTTGTGATTGATAGAGGCAGGGAGAGAGGGTGGATAATTGGGTGAAGTTGGTTAGAGGTACAAACATTGTAGTAATCACTCTATAATATATACATATATCAAATATTGTGTTGTTATGTTGTACCCTTTAAACTTATACAATGTTGTATGTCAATTATATTGCAAAAAACTGCAAAATTTTCTTTAAAATCTGTTATAGTTGTGTATATAATCATGAAATAATTTAGAAGTAAATTTAGAGAAAATGTCATTCATTGTAATATAAAAACATTTTATTCTTAGGACTAAATCCAAGAAAATATATGTAAAATCTCTTCACAATAAATTCCAAAGCACTGTCAAAAGAAATTAAAGAAGAACTAAATGAATGGATAGATAGAACACATATCTAGTCATAAAATCATGGACAAATACAGTCATGGATTCAGAATTAATATTACATAGATGTGAGTTTTCCCTGAACCAATCTATATACTACAAAAAAATTCCAGTCAAAATCTCAACAGAAGTCTTCTTTTGGCACAAATGTAAAAGTTGACTAAAATCTTTCATAGAAATCCCAAAGATCTATGCAAAAATTAGACCAAATTAAAAATCAAAACCAACCTAAAACCAAACAAAAAGAAAAAGAAAAAGCTGGAAGACTCATGTTACTGAATTTTTTGTATAAAATTTTTCTAATAAAGATTGCATTGTTTTAGCCTATGGAAAGACAGTAGGATTAATGAAAGAGATGATAGACTAGAGAAAAAAGAACCATATTTAGTTGGTCAATTAGCTTTTAATAAGATTTCATTAATAGCCAATGCAAAAAAAATTAAAACAAATTAGTTAAGTATATGTAAAAAAGGAATTTTATATGTTTCTCATATCATATACAGAAATTAATTTAGAAAGGGTAAAAGTCCTGAATATCAAAGCTTAGATTTAAAACAGAAAGTCAGAATTCCAGAAGGAAACATAAAAAAAGCTTCTTAGGGTAGGTTAGGATGTTTAATATAAAGATATGTATATTTGTCAAAATTATCCAAATGATACTTAAAATCTGTGTATTTCATTATATGTGACTTTCATTCAAACAAAATTTAATGAGGCAAACATGATGGACGTGAATCCAGCTTGATAAACCACAATCAGCTGGGTTGCTGGGGCCAAAGTCAATTTCTACCTACTGTACTTTCTGGCAAGAGATGCAGTCTAGACTTCCCAACTGCTTGAGGATGTCAGTGTGTGTAAAAGAAGAGAAGAAAAGAGAAAACAAGTTGTGGAGATCTTTGTCTATGCGATGTTGTTGTGTAACTCCTGATATTGTTCCCGCCTCCTGTTTCCTGGATACCTACAGACAGCTAAAGCCCCAATGAGTCTTCCATTAGCTGGTGATATCAATGACACTGAGAGCATTAACGAAGTATTCTAGAGTATCCAAAACCAAGTGACAAACGTATTGGACTATTGTAATCTGTTCCTGAGTGAGCTGTTCTGGCAATATTTTGCTCTTGAGCTTCAAATATTAACGGATAAGGAAAGGCTATAAATCCTGTGCATGGTAGCCCAGGACATGGTTCTTAGGCCATCAAGGGCATGCCAGTGGTTATCCCAGTGGTTCTCCACAAAGGGTTGAAAGAAAGCTCCCTAGCAGACATGAAACCAGAATTGATAGGAACTTGAAACAGATTTAGCAGTTAATAATGCAAAGGAATTGAAGAAAGGGTTGGGCAAGAAAGTATTCTATCTGAATTATTTTAAAGTATATGGAAAAATCTAGTTCTTCCAGAGGAGATATTTTTAAAATAGTAATAATTTTATCTACCTCATAATAAAATTGTTCCCTGTATATATGTATAAGATTACAGCTATTAGATGACCAATGTAAACCTAGCATAAATTCCTGAATCCATAAAATCTAAATATCTGTCCCTCATTTATATGTGCCTCCAAAACCCTTTGTTGACACTTTTATTATATTAGTTACTATCATCCTTTTCTATTACACGTAATTGGTTATTTATTTTCTATTTTCTTTGAGTGCAAGTTCTTTTCCATAAGAATGTTTATTTATAGTACACACAAATTCTAGTGATAGAAAAATCAGTGTTTTATAAAATATTCTGCTTCTTTATCTCTCTGCTTTATTAATCTTACCTACTTGATATCTCCTTAAACATGAAATAATAGTAAACTTAGTTTTCTTTGTGGAAACTCATATCATAGATAAAATAACCAGTCTGCCCATAACTCATATTTAATATGATTACTATATATTTAATAGTTTCTTTGGTTTGTGTCTGAAGCAACTATGGAAAAAATATATTTTTGATTGTTTGAATCTGACACCTAAAGTTTAAAGAGGTAGAGAAATATATAATGATTAATGAATGAATTTGATTTCTCAGTTAAAGACAGTAATATAAGAAAATCACCTTCATTTATTCTAAGAAAGTCATTTATTTTAAGAAAGTAAAATACTGCAATTTTGACTTCCTGAAGATATTGTATTTGGGATAAAATGCTGTATTCTATGGCTGCTGTAGAAGATTACCACACAAACTTCTGGCTTAAAACAATATGAATCCTGAGGTTAGAAATAAGAAATATGTTTCATTGGCTAAAATAAAGTTGTCAACTATATATTCTCTTATGGACAATGTACAGGGTGAAACAAAATTAGATTTACAAAGAGATAATACAAATACATAATACAATAATTAATACATAATAATACAGGAATAAAATGTGTTTTGTGTACTCACAACTGTAAATCTGATAAAGAGAGATCTGATCAGATCACTGGAGGACAGTAGGGAGGGGCTGTAGGAGGAGGCTGACTGAGAAGATGGTAAAGAGCCTAGGACAGGGTTGGCTGAGAAGCTGAGCACCTCCAGAGCACACGGAATTATGGGTTAGAAGGCCAGAAGATTTCAAATAAAAGGAGTGGAGAGACTGGCTCTAGGGCTCCCCTTTTTGAGGATGGTCATGCTGCAGCCACCTGCATTTCCCAAAGTAGAAGCAACTCTGAGCACAGCCTAGGGCCAGGCTGGCCTGGCAGGGGATGGTGGGGTATTCTTGTTTGGGTGTTCTAGAGGGGGCAGGCTCTGAGGCAGAGGCCTATTATTCTTCTAAAATTGTGTAGCTTTTCATAGCTTATGTTCATAGTTTTAGTTTGTCAAATAATCCTATTGAAATGAGATAATTAAAAACTAACAGGGGGAAATGATAGGGGAACACAGGTGTTAAAGATTTTAGCCTTAACTGATAGGCTTAAGTGATTAAAGCTATAACTAAAGACTTAAAGAGTTTATCCTTAATTAGTAGGCTTAAGTAACTAATGCATGAGGAAATGTATTATTCCAAAATTGTGTAGTGTTTGAGTAAAGACTCTGTTCCTTTATCACCTAGACTCTGCCTCCAGAATGCTGCCTGGTGGGCGGCAGCAAGCAGCACGACCCCACTTGCTGTTTGGTAACAAACCTACTTTTTCCCTACACTGTATTTCCTGGCTTCCCCCATCCCCAGTTTTTATAGGCTGGCAGCTTTTTTGAGTCAGAGTAATTTCTGTCTCTTAATGTCAGAGTAATTTCTGTCTCTTAATGTCAGTAATCCCAATTTCATATATGGCCTAGTTTTCCTTTGCCATGCAACACAACATATATCACAGATTCTGAGCAGTAGAGGGTAGACATTTTTGTGAGAAAATTATTCTTTCTACCACAGTTTGCCCTCTTCCCTCCAATGATTCACCTCCTTTCCATATGTAAAATACATTCACCTCATTCTAATATTCCCCAAGTCTCCTCCAGGATAGCTGCGCAACTCAGGGTCCAAATTATCTAAATTCCATCATCTTAAAAATCCCAAATTTCATCATATAAATAGGACACTGTGGGTATGTTCCATTTAAGGGCAACATTTCTCTCTGTCTGTGAATTGTAGAGTTCAAGAAACATGATACCTACATCTAAAATAAAATAGTGGAACAAGCATAGGAACAGGTTATAAACATTTCTATCCCCAAAATGAGAAGATGGGAGGCAAAAAGATGTCAACTGTCCCATTCAATGTTAAAATCCAGCTGAGGGAAAACTAGATTCAGTTTCCAGGCCAGAGAATGACTGTTGGTGTCTTATGACTCCACCATGTAGGCTAGAGTCCCCATCCTTTAAGTCATCCTACCTTTTTCATGAAAGGTAGCATATGTTTCCAAAGAGGTGATTTTATCAGCATGCTCTTGACTATAGAATTTTGAGTCTGACAGCATTCTTTCATCGTGTCCTCTCTGTGCATTTCAGTCAAGATTGGCAGTACGTTAGTCTGTAGACCATTCTCAAGAACCTCATAAATCTCCTATGTTGTCACAGGAATTCACTCCTTTAGACATGTTGCTCTTAGATAATCCCTCCTGGATTTTAACAACTTTTGAGATGGTCCAAAGTATCTGAGTCATATGATTAATCTTTCCAAAGAGCTTTTTATGCAACTGAATCTTCTGATCTTTAAGCTTTCTTAGATATTAGCAAAAAATATTCCAGCCACGTGCTTGGGCCTTTTTTAAAAAAATAAAGAATGATCTTCGGAAAGTGAATACAGTCACCAGCTACTTAAAAAACTGGGATACATTCTGAGAAATGTGCCATTAGGCAATTTTGTCATTGGGTGAACTTCAAAGTGTGTACTTATATAAACCTTAATGATGTAGCCTATAATTATATGTTCTATACTTTCATAGAACTGGCGCGTTCTGTGTTTCTTCGCACCACCATCACCACAACACATAAGAGTTAGTGTTGCACTACCACATTATGGTAGCTATGATGTCACTAGGTGATAGGAATTTTTCAACTAAATTATAACCTATGGGGCCACTGTGCTATATGTGGTTCATTGTTCACTGAAATGTCTTATCTTAACATTAGCATTGTTTACAGTCTATAAAAGATGAGAATTTTTAAATCATCAATCCCTATTTTATCTTTGTTTCACATTTCTTTCCTCAGTTTATGTCTTTCCACTGGATTTAATGATGAGCAGAAAGACATAACTAGGCCTATCTTCAACATTATGTTTGGACGTTCCCTTGGCTGAATGTCCAGTTTCGTGATTTATATATTCTTCTTTACACATGTTCTGGTAGGACACAATTCTGGTGTATTCTGCCACGACATAACAAAGATTTCCTTTCCTCCAATTTCCTGGTATGTGTTGCTCAATTCCTTCTGATCTTTCACCAGCATTCCCTTTAATGTCTGTGTCTCTACGGACGTTAACTGTTTGCTCCCAATGATTTCAGTATTTTCTAGGTCAGTGTGTGTTTTCTCTACCATGCTTCTTTCTTCTGTGTCCTCACTAGAAAAGTACTTGACATCCATGTCTCTGCAGTCTATTTAAGGACACACTAGGACTTTTCTTTCATGTTCCATAAAATTTGTCCCACATCTGCCCATCACCCAATTCTAAAACCATTTGGTCATTTTTGTGTATCTGTTATATCAACATTCCGGTAACAAGATACATATCAGTTTTCTATCGCTATTGTAAGAATTTACCCACAACTTTACGGTAAACAACAAAATATGTTATCTTACAGTTCTGGAGGTCAGGAAATGTCTTACTGAACAAAAATCAGGGAATTAGCAGGACTTCGTTCCTTCTGGAGGCTCTAAATGAGAACCCATTCCTTACAGTTTACAATCCTGGAGGCCGCATCTGCATTCTCTGTCCATGGCTCCTTCCATTTTCAGAGGCAGGAATGGCTAACCACATCATTTATCTCATTGCAATGCTCTGACTCTGACTCATTCTGCCTCCCTGTCCTATGTTCAAGGACTCTGCTGACTCTGTCAGGCGCTCTCAGATAATCCAGGATAATCTCACTGTTTCAGTGTTAACCTGATTAGCATCCTAAATTTTATCTGCAACCATAATTCATACTTGCCTTGTGATATGATATAATCACAGGTTTCAGGAAGGATGTGGATATCCTCCCAAAATAACATTAAGCAACAGCTGAAAGAAGTTAAGCTCACATATTAAATGAAGTTGTCTAACTCTAATTTACTACAGCTCTCAGGAGAGACATTGTGAACATGTTTCTTTCTCTCTCTCTCTCTCTCTCTCTCTTTCTCTCTCTCTCTCTCTCTTTCTCTCTCTCTTCCTTCCTTCCTTCCTTCCTTCCTTCCTTCCTTCCTTCCTTCCTTCCTTCCTTCCTTCCTTCCTTTCTTCTTTCTTTCTTTCTCTTTTGTTTCTTACCTTGAATATATTTGCCTACTCTTTCCTTTTTTATTTTCAGAGTAAACATGGTTTATGGAAAATAATAACCACTGAGGTAATGTTTCCTGGAAGAAATAATTAATGACAAAACAAGGGAGGGAAGCTGTATTAATGTGACCTGGTGTCACAATTTTTGTGTATATATACCCTCCTAAAGAACATGTAAAATATGCTTGGTGACCATGGCTGCCATTTTGAAATTAAGAATTTTGTTAGATTTTATTTGTTTTGTTTCTTAAGGAAGTTTTATTCAAATTTTTATAAAGTTAATTTTTCAATAAATATAGTCTATATGTTTAGGTCTTTAGGAAAGTAGCCTTAAAAGTCATTTATAAAAGTCTGTAAATTTTATAGTTTCACCATTAAATTATGGGTTTTAAACCCCCAAATTAACTTGAATATCATATGCTTTAATAACCTAAGTGTATAGATTAGGGGTATTAGATCCAGAGAAGTCAGGTAACTTGAATTTATCAAGTTCTTGTTAGCATAAAAAAAGAACTAGAATTCTTAACTTCTTACCAACTTTTCTTTCTTTTTCTTCTTCTTTATTTTTTTTTACTTTTTACATAACTTTGTAACTAACAAAAAACAAAAAATTTAAACTAGATGAAGGTGGAAATAAATATTTTAACCTAAATTTAGCTAGATATTTTTGTAGCTAATAATACTATCTCATTACTGTTGGGTCAGTTTTTTTCTCTTTTACTTAAGAAGTAGCTAGAGCTATTAATTCATTTTTTTAAAATCTCTTGGTATCTTAGAAATTATTTTCTAAATTTAAAGACTACTATATGAAATCTGCTATGAACCAAATATCTTGAGTGAAATCTTGAAAGTTTTATATACTAAATCAATAAATATGATGAAATTTATTATTTCTCCTATAAATATCTGTTTTAATCTACCTAATGATTAAGCTTTAATCTGCTTAGTGTCAAAGTAAGTGGACATATATCACAATTACTTAAATAGAGTAATTCTTTTACTTCTTAGCAGAAACTATTGTTTGACAAAAAATTTGCTTTCAGGTATATTTATATTATTAAACCAGTAAATAAATTATTTCAGGGTATCTATGCACACTCACATATTATTATTGTTTTAAAATCTTGTTCATATAATATTTGCTCAGATTATGGTTGATTATGAGTTTAGCAAATATAATAAAGCCTCAACATGCAAATGGTAAAAAATATATAAACCTTCATTTATCAGTTTTCAGAATAATGTCAGGAATCCAGTTCTGACAGAATAAAAACATCAATTTTTTATTGCACATAAATGCTGTACTCCTTATACTATAGGAACATTGTATATATTTTCATATTCTGTCCAAAATAGTATTCCTGAAGAGTTTGTAACAGGTAATTAAATATTTTCATATAAATCTAGTTCATTAGTGAAATACAAATAAAAAATAATAACTACAAACTACTGTGCTCTCTTTTGTTTAAAATGTTAAATATAATTTGAAGCAGACTGAAAAACATATTAGGCCCTATGTCTATAAAGTTAAATGAACCCCATTATATTAGGTACAGTTTCCAGGCATGAAAACTGAGCATAAATCATGATCTACACAAAAAAGTTGATAAACCCTTATAGTCTTGTAGTACTTGAAATTCTTGAATACGAAATAATTTAATCAATATTTGTGGTTCAAAGCATCAGAAAACATATTGTTTAGAATTCATACTGTCAACTGACTCCAAAGGAGAAGTTGTTTTCATCTTTGTCACATTTAAATAACAATTATATACATTGTTAAACGGTGACGAAAATACCTTCTCAGTCTTTACAAATGATTTAGCTGTTTATATTTCCTTCTTCATTATAATATCTTATAAGGCAATTTACAAACTTGGTAAAAATTGTGCATGGCAGTGTGAAATTACTTTAGAAACTGTTCCTAGAATCCTATCAAAATGATAGATTCTGCTGGGCGATTTATGAATTCGAAAATCCCCTTCATGCAGTTTCATTATTATTAGTTGCATGTCATTGCTTCTACAATATTTTAAACAGTCTTAGAAGAATGATTTTGACAGTTTATGTGTTGTGATTTTTTCATATAATAAAAGAACATTTCATTGTAAATAAGATACATTTAGGATTTTTTTGTTTGATATATTTTACTTTAGATTGAATTTCTTACATAGAGGGCAGAAAGTTGAATCATGACATAAAACGTCTTCTGTGGGAGGACAAAAATGAAGCACTCTTAAGTAAGAATGTGACACATATCAAACATTTGAAAAATAAACATCTGTAAGAGAACTGATATGATGTTGAAGGTTTGCATTATGCATGCATTGTCTTCTTCCTGGTGGTGAGGAGGCCTGTTTCTAAGTCAATGATTTAAATGTAAATTTCCTTTCACCTCAACCCAAGTATCACTATTATTACTGTTACTCATTGAATAATTATTGTTTTATTCAAACTTGGATTCACATAGAAGTGTTACCTTTTGATTCTCTTTACTAATCTCAATAATTTTTACTATCTTGGCCAACATTTTTATTTTTTCTTGGATCATAATTTTGTGGCATGCAGCATTTTTACCAGAAAAACAGTATGTGACAATAACAAGGTTAGACTCTTTGGAATCTGAGAGATCGTTTTGTTGTCTCCTCACTACACAACTGCACTGGCACAATTTGTACCTGTTTTGAAACTCTGAAGTTTATTGAATGGTCGCAGCTTCCAGGCTTTCCTTGAACAGTAAATTGTGGTTAACTTCGATCAGTTCAGCTCCTAGCAGTTACCCATCATCCCTCGTGACTCAGATCCTCAACAGGTACCTTGCATACATTCCTGTGGTGCTTAAGTCGAGGATCTAATCTAATCCTGGTTCTAGCAAGTCCACTGTCAGTTGGCTAAGCTAAAGTTCAGTTCACAGTAGCCTTACTGGATCTATGGACCTACTGATTGTGGGAAAAAATATATGGGTTCATAGATCCAGTACATTTTTCCTGTCCCTTCGAACCTAGTTCCCATACATCTCTCCAAAATTCCCTACTTAGTATTCCTACGTCCAATTCATATGACTTCATTCTTGATATGTTTCTCTAACATGCCTTCTAATACTTCTTATTTTCCTTAATTCTAAATTCAGTTCAGTTTGCATGTCCTCCTACAGCTCACATTAAATAAGCATTGATCATCTAGTATGTTAACTGGTTCTTTACATTTTCGTTTCTTTCTCTAGATTATAAGATCCCTTGAAGGGAGAGACGATGATTTAATCACTTCATATTCCCTGCACTTCCCATGGTGCTTGCTACCGGAGAGAAACAATATTACTTATTAAATGAATGGATAACTTAATGAATCATAAATGATTCCTTAACATTTTCTACCATTTCTGTTGAAATTCTCCCTTCTAGCAGCAAATTTCCTTTACATTAATCTTTTTTCAGAAACTTCTTTTGCCCCCATCTTAGCTGCAATTGCACTCTAAATCAGGAATACGGTTCCTACAAGCAGGAGTATGAAAGAACTGGAGGAATAAGGGATTAATAAAAGTTAAATATTAAAGAGGCACTGAATGTTAATATCTAACATTTATTAATCCCTTACTCTTCCAGTTCATTCATATTTCTACCTCAAAGAACTGTATTTCTTGATCTCATTTTGTTATTGGTTTCTTATCTTTTTTTATTTGAACTTGGCTGATCAAAGTTACTCTTGGATTAATTTCTTTGGATAATAAGCCTGAATTCATAACACATAGATTTATTAGTCAGAAGTTCTCATTTTAAATATTAGATATTGACAATAGATGAATTAAACCTAAATAGGAATTTATTGAATTATCTGTTGGTAGCTCAATAAACTTCAGAGCTGCAAAACAGTTCCAGATTGTACCAGGCAATTATCTAGGTGGAGAGACAAATTTCTGGTACTTCCTATACAACCATCTTTCCAGAATCTTCTTACTTGATCTACTCTTTGGCTTCTAGGACACTATACCCTATTAACCAGCTTCACAACTCATGGTGGGTCAATCCCTCTTGACTGTTCCCTTGGTCGTGGTAAGTATGATTTTCTGAATACTGATGGTTGAGCATTGACTCCTTTCAATATGGAAATTCACCAACCCCATCAATATTCACGCCTTTACCTGCCATGAGCCATGATCTGCAGAGAAAATCCACCAGCCTTCTTGAGAATGCTATTATCCACCCTACCAGCACAGTACTGGTGGGCTCTGTGAGTATTTTCTCTCAGCCTTCCTCTGGAACACAAATTTCGATGCGCTGTAACTCACTACCAAGTCAGAGTAGTATTTATCCCTTTGGAAGAAGACAGAAACCATCCAAAAGAAAGCAGGCAATTAGATATTAGAATTGCTTTTAAACTCATAACTGAGATTGTAAGTTAAAATCAAAAGAAATTTATTTTTCAATCCCTGCTGTCTTGCCTCTTTTATAGAAACAAACCTAAGGGAATTAATACAAACTTCTAGGTGACTATAAAATCATGATGACAGAGGAAATTTATACTCTACTATTGATTTGAGTTTCTGGCAGGAGTCAATTTTAGATTAACCATCCCAAATGGAGCTACCACGATATTTCATAGGTAGAGATGTTACAGAACAGAGGTCCAAGGGGGGGCCAATATTTGGCCCACCCAGGGACACCAAAAACTGTTACAGAACAGTCACATACACATACAGGGGCCCAGACTACGGAGAATGGTATACTAATACTGTCTGGACCATCTACTGGGCTCGTGTGTCTGCCCCCAGATCGGAAAGATATCTCTCAATGCCAGAGATTTATGAAAAGGAAAAGAAAGGTTTATTTATTTAAGGCTATACAGACTTAAAAGAGTGACTCAATGTCCCCATTAAACTATCAAAGTCCTTTAGGCCAACTACTGATGCCCACAGTGCTTCCTTCTCCACCTGCCCTTATCCGGGCTACCGTAAGTCAGGAAGCGTAGTGCATGTCCATGTCCCCAGGCTGCTGACACTGTCAGCTGTGTTGCCATCCAGGCAAAGCCTCTTCTTTCTTCCACCAGAGGTTCGGGGGTCTGCAGTCTCACCAAGCCTCGTGGATTAGCTCCTTGCAAAGCTGTGAGGGGATCTGTACCCTTGCTAAGACCCCATGGTTCCCCCCCACTTGCAAACCTGCAAAGGCATCTGTACTCTTCCAAGTCTGCGTGGTTCTCCTCTCTCAATGGCTGCCATGTCCCGGTTTAAATGCCTATGCCAGTCTTCCTCTGAAGCCCCATTTCCGACTCCTCGTAAATCAGTTACACCTACCAGCATCCCCGTATTATCCCAAGTTTACTGGGCTGCCATCGTGAAGCAGATCTGGATCAATATCCTGGAGCCAATCTTCTTCCAGCTCTCACGCAGGCACTGAAACCAGGGGAAGTTGCCTCCCAGTTACCTCTTGGGTGGAAGTCACTCACTTCTCCCTGGCTCAAAGCATGGCCACAGCTATTTAACATATCTATGAAACCAGTTAAAGGCTATAGATATGTCAAATGACCATGCAAGAGGTTACCTGCAAAGCTGTTGGTATGCAATACAGCTTTCAAAGGCCCTGCTTCATTTGCCCCTTCCCCCAACACACACCTGTGGGGGGGAGGGGCGAGGACATCTTAATATTTCCTGTACACCTAGGGTTTTGGACCCCATTCCAAATCCTTTTTTGGGGCCCCCCTCTTGGCTGCACCCTGTATCAGAGAGAATCATATAGCCAACAAATGTTCCCTTGGCTCCTGCAGGATAGTAATAAGACATGCATTAAAAACATATGCCCAAAAGGGGAAAGGTTTGCAGGAAAAGTATAAAGGACACATGGACAATAACAAGGGGGCCAGGGTGGAAATGGGAGGAAGGTGGGGAGGGCTGAAGTAGTGGGCCTGGATGGGGGTAAAAGGCAGAAAACTGTACTTGAACAACAATTAAAATAAAAAATGAAAAATTAATAGCAAAAAAAACCCCATATGTCCAAATGGGACATAAAAGACTATTCAAAATTGAGAGCTGGGAGCTTACCAGGGAGCTGTAGCAGCAAAATGCAAGGAAATCCTAGGTCTAAAAATGTAAAATATTTGGGCAAAGTGGGAACCAATTAACAATAAGCCTGTCAGTGACACAAAGACCAGTGGAGACAATACAAGTTGCGGTTGGATGCTTAGTCACTCTAAACTCCCCAGATCTATCGCCAGGTGCCACCTGTGCTAAACTAAGAGATACTATCACAAGCATGTTATACCCATGCAGTGAACACTGTACTAGGTGCTATGTACAGCAACTATGGTGCTAGGCAAACTCCAAGAGTATACTGAATGGGGGAAAAAAAAA